>JAODUO010000978.1:115000-175836 GCA_025642075.2 Ridgeia piscesae
CCCTCCCTCCCTCCTCATCTCCCTCCTTTCCACACTCCCAGCATTCCCCTCCATATATCTTATCTTCTATCCCGCCATTCTATTATTTTCTCCCTTCCACCTTCTCCCCTCCCTTCCTTCCTACCTTCCTCTTCCTTCCTCCCTATTTTCCTCTCCCTCAAATCTTTCTCTCCCTTCCTACCTTCTCCTTCATCCCAACTTCGTCTTCCTTTTTCCCTATCTTCCTCTCCTTTTATTCCTTCCTCTCCCTTCCTTTCAACCTTCCTCTCCCTCCCTGCCTTCATCTCCCAGTTCCTCCCATCCTTCCTTCTTCTTTCCTCCCACAAACTCCCTCCCTGTCCCCTCCTGCTACAGTATTGTATCTCTGTAAGTTACATTAGTCACTGCTTAAATATGTCCATTGCCTTAGTTCACTCAGCTGTATGTAGACAATGATGGAATGTATGCAGATTAATTTATGAAGTAATTGGATTATGGCTGAATTCTTTGCAAAGTATTCACAATAGTACTCTCGTTAATAGTGAATACGAATAAATTTATTTCAGGTATAGTACATACACATAAATAGCCTTTAAAAGTAAATATGGTACAAATACGAGTAAATAAAGAATAAATATGGTTATAACTTATAAGTTACATAACGTAAAAGCCTAGTGTAATAAATATTGATCAGTACAACTGAGTCTACAGTTGATAATTGCAATTTATGTGTGTAGATAAACACAATTTAAAAATAATAATGACTAGTTAAAATATATAAAGTAATGAGTTGTATAAGTTATAAAAAGATTAGTAAATATATGTCCAAGACATGTCAACAGTCTCACTGGTGTTTAGTGTACAGTGATTTAGTATAGGTCAGTAAGAGTTTAGGTAGACGTCTGTAGCAGTGCTACTTGCCCAGGTGTCAGATAAATCACCTGCCTTCAGGTGGAGTTGTATCACAGTCACTAGTGCATGGAAATTTAGTCACAAAAACTTGTCTGTTATTCATATCAAGAAACATTCAATTACGTGATTATTCAGAGTTGATGATATGCGGAAAAACAACCTAAACCTGTGCTTTCAACGTTAAAAAATCGTTTCAGTTGTGGGTGTTTTATTGCCTGCTTTCAAATAGTGCATGAAGTGTGTCAAAGATTTGTAGGGCGACCTATTTCATGTGAGTGTTTCATTCATGCAATGTCGGCACATGAAGCTGCTGGGAAATAGAAATGTGTGACCTGAGTCTGTGCGTCAAGTGGCAGTTCTTCTGAAACACTGGGTGAGGCAGTGGTGTGGAGTTACGCAACACTTGTGTGAGTTAATGTCACATCATAAAGGTAGATCACGTTGAAAGTGAGAGACCAATGGTGGGTTTTAACTTTATAAACACAGCTACGTTTGCTATGAACTTGGTTGTAGGGAGAAATTAGCTTATCATAAGAAAGACGATGACATTATCTAATGAGGATTGACTTAGATTAGTATCGCCAGAGTTCACAAAGAAGGAAAGAGATAGAGAGGGGGGGTCTTTCTGCTTGCTTTGAGTTGAGTTGTTGCACTGTCGGTTCAAGTAAAGTCTACTTTGGAGACTCTTGCTGTTTTCAGGGTGGGTTATTTGCAGTCCCATTTGATTGAGTGCAGAATGAAGTAGACACAAGTGTAATTCATGCGCGACGGTGTGTACAACACGCACTCATGCAAGCGTGTTAACACATTGTGTTTGTGACACCAGACTGCAGGTGCACACTTGAGCCTGGGGCAATGAGACTTCAAGTGTGACTGTGGGGTCTATCAGGATGTCTACACCAATATCTAGTGTTTTCATCTGTGTAGCTTTTGTGTAGACTCTATCTGTGGCTTTCATCTGCAGTAGTGGTTATTTCACTAGGTGGGTGGGCACTGGGGCGAGGGGGCGGTAAGGGGTATCAGGGGTGGCATTGTAACGGTGGATGTAGATCTTTGGCTGTGTACAAAATGTAATGTCCTTGAGACAAGGGGGTAGTTGTGTACTCCATAGTTGTAGGGTAGACAATAGTCCCAATGGGTCGACTGGACAGACAGGTCGAGATTTTTTCTAACACTAACGTTGTTAATTTTATTTGGTGCTCAGTGAAAGGGCACCGTTTGTACACAGTGGTGCTCAGGAAAGGGGTGACAAAATGCACTCTGCTCAGGAATGGTTTTGGTGTGGGTGTGCACGGCATGTATCATGGGAAAGATGATGGCAATCACTTGTACTCAGAAAACAATTTATGATTTGCACCGAAGCGCTTGGGGATTATGACGTAGCCTGTGGTGCTCAGGGAACATGATGATATACACTATTGTGCTCAGGGAAAAGGATTATGTATATTATTGTACTACAGTGCTGATGAAATTACTCGATGGTGTTCAGGGTTATGTCTCTCTCGCATGAGTAAATGCCAGACACATAAAATGTGTGGTATAGATGGTTTACACTTCATGTGTGGCTCAGCTAAGACACTCAAGGCATATCATGAAACTCACTGAAGCTTGGTATCTGGCCCCTTCCCCTCTAAGGATGTATCTAGTGTCGGCTGTGGTGTGTGTCTAGGGGTCACATCATCTGCTCGCAAAGAAGTGTTGAAAGAAGCAGAATAAAAAACAAAGTGTCTCATTAAACAAAAAAGTGGCGTGTTCTGTTGGCTGTGGTGACGGATGGCTAAAATAATACCTCCCCCCCCCCCCCCCCGCCTCTGTCAAGTCTGTGGCTGGTACTAAGTGGATATTGTCAAACACTTTCACTAGTTAAGTCCGTGTAATGTGACAATACAAGGGGAGTTTTTGTGCCTTAACCCTCGCTTCTCAAAGGTGCGGGAAGATGTGTCAACCGGTACACAAGGACCCATGGTTGTTGTCAGAGAGCCACTGATACAGGCCAACTGTCCACTGTCCATTGGTTAATACTCAAGTCATGTGACAACGACACAAGTTCACTTGTGTGACTGTGTCAACTTATTTGATTTCTAACAGTTGTGTTTGTCACCATTGATGTGATCTTCGTGTCTTCTTCCAAGTAATCTGTCTAGTTTTTAAGAGTCCTGTTTGATCATAGTTTGGTTTGAAGGAGCACATTAATAATAATAATGGCATTTTATATTATATACATTAGTATGATGAACCCAACATGTTGAAGACTGGTGCCATTATGTACAGAGCAGTATATATACTTGAGAAAAACTCATTGTTCCTGTCAGGATGTACACTTTGTCTCCCTCATATATTCTCCTGGGATGTCACGGGCAGCACTTATTATAGTTTATAGTGGTTTTGTTTACAGAAGAAACTAACCAGGCTAATTTGCAGTGAGACATTTTATGACATACTAATTTAGATGTATTGAACTACGGGACATAATACACTTTTTGTTGTACTGTCGATGGCTAAAATGTCATGTTCTCTTGTAACTTTAAGGCTATAAGACTTCTAGTACGATTGCAGCAGATTGGTATCTCTGACACTGACATTTCAATAATTCAGTGATTCACCAGTCCACTGCAGCCAGATGACAGTGACCTCTGTTGTCCACCACCAGGTGTCACTGTCGTGAACAGGTCATACGAGATGTAACAGAAGATGATCTTTACCCAGAATTATTTCCACTGCCGATACTAGAGAATTACATCAAGCAAATGGCTCACTGCAGATTAGCTGATGCAATTTCTGGAAAGATTTCATCATGAACACTAGGCTAAATGCGGTTTCGTTTTTATTACTATTATAAACTACATTTTAACTACAAATTTATTGCACACATACAGCATCTACACGTGTCTGGTCTAGACTACAGTTCCATGCCCTCCGACTCAATATGGACACAGTGATCATATTTGAAGGAGATTTGGTTGAGTTTGGCATGAGTGAGGTGTCAGTAATTAGCTGTTTCACGTCTCATCACTGATCAAACACGTGAGTGTTCACTGTATGCATTTTCTCAATAAACCTTCTTTTTCATATAAAATGTTATACCCAAGATTCTAAATTCTAACATTTGTGAACCATCCCTGAAGTTGTGATCGCCGTTCCCAAAGTTTGTGGTCATTATTTCTCAGTCTTTGTGATTGCCATCCGCTAAGTTTGTGATCTCTAGTTTGTTATCACCATTTCTAGCACTTGTGATAGTCGTGTGCCAGTTGCGTGGACATTATCCCCAATGTTAGTAGTAATTAATTATCTTTAAAGTTGATAAATGAACGAATCCAAAAATTCACCAACACCATCCCCAAAGTTGATGACCACAAACGTTCACCAACACCTCAAGACCATCTCCCTCAAAGTTGACGAATAGAATCCAGAAATCATGAATAGCCCATTCAGCGGTACCTAAAATTGGTTTTAAATGGTCATTCACAGTTGTGTAGGAGTATGTTGTGACTGTCGGTCAGTCATGCATGACATATTCAGGATATCATTGTACCTCGACCAAATGTTCTGAATCACTTTTTTTTAGCCCGTCATGCAACGAGAAAATGTTTATATCCAGACATGAAGTAACAAGCGATCAGTCTGTAGTGTGCCAGATCTTTTGTGGGTAATCACCATTAATAGATTGCTTTATCACAAATTGTCCTGCCCGCTTCATTACGTCAGAAGATTACACAGGTGCTTGTGAGTATCACACATTGATTAGATTATTGAAATGTGGAAAAAATCAGTCTCGTGAGCAGAGTTTAAACAAATTTCATGAAATCCTCTGATCTCTGCACATAGTTGTAGATTGTGTTATCAACTGTCCCCCCCCACATTTACAGCTACCCTCTAATTACAGTGACAATCAACACAGCAGTTGGAGTCACCACCTACTTATCAGGTGGCATGTCAGACGGCATTTATAAACATTTGCTGTATTGTGAAGTTACACAGCGGTCTCAGTTCTGCATTACAAAGACAAGAAATAGGGTATTGTTCATTTGTAGTGTACCAGTACTTCTGGGTCAAACAGATACAACACTGTATTATAATAGTTTTGTTTTGTTTTAATATTTTTGTTTATATGTAATGATGAATTATCTGTTGTGTTCCGCTTCTTAATCAGTAATCAGGAGTGGATGTAGGCAGAAATCTTGCGGGAATTACATATACACAGTAATGTGCTATGTTCAGTTGCAACCCATCCAATGTATACAGCCAACCGTGCTGCCACCTGGTGGCTGTATGTGGAGACCGACTGTTTACAAAGCTACCATACGCCGCACTAGTGTAAAAAGTGAAATTATCTCTTTAACATCAGCAAAGGATCATATTTGTGAAATTGGCATGCAGCATGTGTTGCTCTGACAAGCACTGGTGGCCGGCCAATGCAGGATCACAGGTATAAGGTTTCTACAACTCTGGCAGATTGTCGGGGTGATAAGGGGCCTGCCTGTCATTATGTGTAACTGGACCGGTGTGAATGCTATGATGTTCACCCAGTTTTTAAAAAGAAGGCCACAGTATGGAACTGACTCTGCCAGTCATCATTTTATCACAACCGTGCATGTGGTTTCAATGTTGATTTAGTAATTCAAGCCTAGCCGTCTAACTAGAGGTGGCTGGTAGGTAATTAAAGTTACCCTTTCTGTTGATTCACACTGTCCCCATCCCCCAGCCATGGGAAGTGAAAATGACATATTGCCAACAAAAATATAGTGATATTTGCTGAGCTGAAAGAAAAAATATTCGTCGGTCGGTCGGTCGGTCGGTCGGTCGTCGGTCGGTCGTCGGTCGGTCGGTCGGTCGGTCGGTCGGTCGGTCGGTCGTCGAGTCGGTCGGTCGGTCGTCGGTCGGTCGGTCGGTCGGTCGGTCGGTCGGTCGGTCGGTCGGTCGGTCGGTCGGTCGGTCGTCGGTCGGTCGGTCGGTCGGTCGGTCGGTCGGTCGTCGGTCGGTCGGTCGGTCGGTCGGTCGGTCGGTCGGTCGGTCGGTCGGTCGGTCGGTCGGTCGGTCGGTCGGTCGGTCGGTCGGTCGGTCGGTCGGTCGGTCGGTCGGTCGGTCGGTCGGTCGGTCGGTCGGTCGGTCGGTCGGTCGGTCGGTCAGTCACCTTCAGTCCTTCATCTAGTGTTAAGAAAATAAACAAGGAACACATCAGGTTGTTTTAAGCTTCACTTTTATTTGCAGTAGGGCATTGATCCCTGTTTGCTTTCTCACTAGTGGTCATGTTATAATTTTGTCAGATTATATAAACAACCTGAACTTTCTACTCAGCCCCTGTCATTGATATACTAATAATTTTCATTTAATCTATCATCTCCAGCAATTTTAACACGCAATCTTGCACAGTGCATATCAGTATTTACCAAAGGAGTTGTTTTCAGCACTCATGTATGCAATGTGAAAAATTTACAAATACTCACTATGCCAACTAAACTCTTCCAAAAATGCATCATAATTATTTCACAGCCAATGCAATGGTAGCATTTGACCTGCTGATGTGCATTTCATTCCAAGCACAACACGTGTAGTGCACACTGGCCATTGCATGCACTGTGCTCTGCCAATAACAACAAGTTGTGCTGCCAACACACAACAGCACATGCAGCATTCATCATCTCTCTCAGTGTCAGCCCACGCATGTGGAACTCTTCCGTCAGAATTAAAGTTACAACGCTAGTCACAGTCAAGCAACTTTTAAAAACCCACTTTCTCCTTGTAATACCCTGTGTTATGTTTCATCACTGAACTCAAACATTTAACAGACAGTGCTTTAAAATAATTTATCATCATTTAACTAATATGTTTATGTGTTACGGTGCACATAAAATGTTACATTTTAATTACTGTTATCTTCATAACACACATAATGTTATTTGTCCATGCATTAAGCACCACAGTTATGTTTATGGTCATGTTTATTATCATTAACTATGTGGTTTATCACCTGGATGAACTTGTTTAGATTTATGGTACTCTACATGTTGAATCATCATTATTATTATAGTATATATTTATACAAACCTGATCTGTTACACTCGTTTTAAATACAAACATTTAAGGTGTAATTAGCCATAATTATTTTCTAGATAGGTACTATGTTATTGTGAAATACCACTAGGTATTATGTTATTGTGAAATAACAGGAAGACTATGTTCTGGCCCTTGTAGGTAATAAACCAGCCAGTGTCATTGGTTGGCGCCACTTTGTCTATCAGAAATCAACGTGTTTGTTTACTTGCATTAACCTTTTATGTTAGTGTAGCGCTGACCAGTCCCCAAATGACCAAACGGTTATTCAGAATACCAACAGCTGGACACTGGTTCAGACTCACTGACCTGACAGTTGGTCAGGCTTGACCAGGTCACCTGGTGTAACTGTAAACCTAGAACAAATGCCTTGACCAGTGTCCACTCAAGACCACTTGAGATATCAAGAGCCACACTTGGTGGTTCTCTAGTAGTTTATCTTGTTAACTGTTGTTGACTTATGAAGGTGGCTTGTGTGTATTTAATAAAATTTCCAATTTCCTTTTCCATGTTTTGTCAACATTTGCAAGTAATGTTTGTTGGTGGTATATATTTAGTGTTGCACATGTGTGGCTGTGGATGTTTGGTGCAGAGATGCTGCTGAATATAGGACATTTAACATTTGTGAAGCTCACCCATAAATCTTCATGAGTGAGTACTGGCTACAGTTCACTCAGCTGTATGAGTGAGTACTGGCTACAGTTCACTCAGCTGTATGAGTGAGTACTGGCTACAGTTCACTCAGCTGTGTGAGTGAGTACTGGCTACAGTTCACTCAGCTGTATGAGTGAGTACTGGCTACAGTTCACTCAGTTGTGTGAGTGAGTACTGGCTACAATTCACTCAGCTGTATGAGTGAGTACTGGCTACAGTTCACTCAGCTGTATGAGTGAGTACTGGCTACAGTTCACTCAGCTGTATGAGTGAGTACTGGCTACAGTTCACTCAGCTGTATGAGTGAGTACTGGCTACAGTTCACTCAGCTGTGTGAGTGAGTACTGGCTACAGTTCACTCAGCTGTGTGAGTGAGTACTGGCTACAATTCACTCAGCTGTATGAGTGAGTACTGGCTACAGTTCACTCAGCTGTATGAGTGAGTACTGGCTACAGTTCACTCAGCTGTGTGAGTGAGTACTGGCTACAGTTCACTCAGCTGTGTGAGTGAGTACTGGCTACAGTTCACTCAGCTGTATGAGTGAGTACTGGCTACAGTTCACTCAGCTGTATGAGTGAGTACTGGCTACAGTTCACTCAGCTGTGTGAGTGAGTACTGACTACAAACAACACTTGGAGGATATATGTGCATGAAGAGTCTTTGTGCATTAATTGCAGCGTGGCTGGATGCTTCCCAAAGAGGTTGAGATGGTGTTTGTTTGAACAGGTCAGCGAGGGAGTAGACTGTGAAGTATTTTGAGCAGTCCTGTGGACTGGACACTGAGGGCACTGTATAAGAACACACCTTACTTTCACCTTTACTAAAAACCCTTGAGACTTGCAGAAAATCAGATTACTCCAAGACATTTACCCCACTTCCCTAAATGTACCCCCACCACCTAAATCATGGTACCCTCGTGGGCTGTGGTCTGTACGATATGTCCTTTGTGTACTGAAAGCAATGTGTCAGTAATTCGCTGGAAACAATATTTTAGATGGATACAATTAACATACACAAGATACAAGATAGTTGATTAAATTCTCAAGAACATTTTGTTCTTGGTCATCTTATCTTATTACATTCTCAAAGGAGAGAACATTGTCTTGTGGTCAGTGCACAATCATAAAAAGAGTCATTACACAGGCAGTCACAGACTCGTATTCCATACTGTCACACTGGTTGTGGCGGTGGTGACAAAGTTACACAATTTAAATACATAAATAAGTATTGATTAAAAATATATATTAAAATTATATAAATTTACACCTGTAATACAATTAAAAATAAATATTGACTGAAAATTTATTATTGTTTAATTACACTTTTAAACCTACTAATATCACAAAATGGGTACACAGCTGTAGTTAAGACCCCAGAATGTACAAGATTACCAGAAGTTTACCTTTTTAAAGCGCTAACTACTAATTTGATGTCCTCCTTCCATCAGTCAGTGGGTGACAGGGAGGCCCTAAGACTTCATCTCTTATATAACCTACATACTTACGAGCCCAACATAATAGATGTGTTTTAGGGTCTAAGGTTGGCCAGAGTGCAGTGACAACAACCGGGCCTGTTCTCTTTGATTCACTAATCTGTCAGCGAAATAGTGCAGCGGTTAGTGCGGCCAGGTTATGGGAACACGCCAATATTTTACATCTGGCATCATGACAGACAATATAGTGACATCTTTGGAAAGTTCTCTCCTAACAGTTCACAGTTATTTGGATCATTATGAAGCAAAATGTTTCGTTTTTCCAATCTTGGTATATAACTATATATTATAATGTTTATGTAATATTTTTCCACAAGCTATATTGAATATATATGCTGTTTATAAAATGTCGGCATATGTCTTAGTTGTGCAAAAAAGCAGACGGCTGTTCAGGATATATTCTGCTCAGGAAAAACACCGAGTCATATACTAAACATAAAAATAAATTTTATGGCGCAATGGAGAGTTTCTTCATAGGAGACATTCATATTACATTTTAATACATTTGTCACAAATGTAAAATATCATTACAATATTTAAGCAACCATCCCAGTCATAAATTCACTGCGGAGCGCTGTCATGTCAAATTTTTGTCAAGTTCATTTACTCCACATTGCTCCAATTGAGTCAGCTGTGTCAATGAATACCCAGCTATAGACAGAGGTGGATATCTGTATATGAACCCATTGCCAGGGAGCAAAGTATCAAGCGAATTGATCAATCCTGAAGACTGCGATATATAGCCAAATGATTTCTTCTAAACATTGCAGTGCAAAATTTGATTTATAACACAGGCTTTTTGCAACATATCGTCATGAATGCATCCGGTCTCTGATATGGCCAGATTCTGCAGACTGGTGGCTGAGCTTGGCGATGTATGTTCTTGCCAGAAATAGATAGTAACAGGCTCCGGACCAGCAAACTCTGACTGTTGTGTACTGCCTCTGGGCTGATAAAATACGACCTTTTCCATTGGCATGGCAGTCCACTCTGACACACTGCCAGGAAGTGTAGATTTGTCGTTCACCATATCTTCCATTATGAGTTCAGCTGTCTACAGGTACTTTTTATCCACGGTGTTTATCGAGACTTTGGCTCCTGCTTTTTTCTTCAGTTTAGTCATGCTAGAATGCAAGCAAGATAAGCCAGCGATGTCGACAAATTTATTGATGTTTTTACTCAAGCACGGTTCATCGGTAGAAATAATGTTGTCTATGGTTACCCCACTGTACGTAATAGAACACGGTTGACATCGTTAATCTTTGCACCCACCTACAGGTGACTGTTTGGATAAGTTACTTTTTTCTGGATAAATTAATCATGCACATGATGGGACGTATTCGGGTTTTTAAATTCCATTCCCATCATATGATATCCACATGCCAAGCATTCTGAATTAATCAAGTCTCATTAATGAGGTTACCCTGGATTGGCTTAAATTGTCTGTTTAAAAGCATTGTAGTTTTCATGTTTGTATAATTTATGATGTGTAAAACTTACTTAACTTAAAATAACGTATCAGTGCAAAAGAATAATTATTTTGCTACCATAAACTGCGAAAAAATAAAAAGTATTATATGAATCTTACACACGTAAGGTTTAAGTATTCCAAGGTATTTGTCGCTTATAAAAACTAACGTTTTATAATGAGAGCTAACCAGCAAAGATAAACAGCAAACACAATGAACGTGTAAATATCTACTCAAGCAGTGGGATGCTCTTTTTATTTATTGTTTTCCGTATCAGGTTGTGTTTTCTAGAAATAAATCTCTAGTGAGGTGTCTGGCCCCCTGTCTGGGTGGCGTGGGGTGAGGGTGGGAGAGGTGTGGGGTGGGGGGAGGGTGGCAGTGGTGGTACTTTGTCATGTTGTTGACACTCCTGTAGTTTGATCTGCTGTACAGACCCGGGCCTTGGATCTGTGACTTGTGATAATTTGATACTTTCCATTCTGGAAAGGGTACTTGATATTTGAAGTTGCACCTGCCCAAATCAGTCTTTACCCCAAGGCACTTCCGGAGTCATTTAGCCAGTATCTGGGTGATTCAGAACGCCCCACAATGGGCGATCGATGTCTTTGGAGTTTTTATTTTTGTTTTAAATAAATATTACATGTTGTACAAAGTACAGGCTTCAATGTTAAGTTTTTGCCCTTGAGGGTTGGGGTGCGGGGTGTTGATGCATTTTGGGCTCCCCCAGTTAGACCACCCACCTTACTTGTTGCAGTAACAGTCCCTTCTTTTGGGCATTTACAATAACATTTCTGTTCCATTTTTATTTGTTACCATAAAAATCGAAAACAGTAAATCTAATTTACATCTGACATGCATCATTTGTTTTAGATTGTTTTTTTAGAAAACGGTTATAAATATGCAACTGAGAATGTTGCACATTTGTTTGCTTCATTTGTTAAAAAGTAAGCATGTTAATGTAATTAATGTTTACAGGGTTAATGCTTTGAGATGTCTCGACCTTAACATTCCGTGAAGTTAACAAGGTTTCAACAAAATTGTTCAAATACAGTTGCTACAAGGAGAGTAACAGTGACATAGAAAACAAATAACTTATGTAGTCTTTCCACTTGTAGGTTGTTTGTTGTGAATACAGCCAGAGCTTACACTTGAGTACTGTAATGTGAAGAACAATGGTTTATATGCTGTCAAATAAAGTGCAGTTCTTCCTCCAATCTTTGTAAAAAGCCATAAATAGTTGTTAGAAATAACAAACATTGTATTCATGATTTGTTTCATCATTTCACACGACCTCTCGTATTCACATGTGCAAGTTTTATTATTTTTTCAGAGAGGAAATCGTCGACCTTCAGAAGGGGGATCAGCACATCATGAGATATCAACCAATCGCAGCCCTCGTTTCAAACGGAGCTGCATCACTCATCTGAAGTGGCGTAGTAATACGCCAGTGGATGTCAGTTGCTTGGAAATGCACAGAGAAACGCATTGGTGTTGAAACTGAAGCTGTGTTAGTGACATTGTCACCGGTACATATGTGTTTATCAAACCACATGTTGATGTACAAACAGAAGTATTGACATTGCAAACCGTGTTCTCCTAAACCACGACTTAGTTATTTTAATGGCTGCAGTCAGAGATCAATGTGAAAGATGCTGTAACAAGTTCGTTTCTGTTGATTTCTGGAGTTGGAGAAAAGTCCAATGATTTGAACCATAGGGAATGTGTGGCAAGTGAATGTTGACGGTTTGCTAAACATGGAATACATTCTCGGGTATTCACAGTTCTGGAGTATTTTTACTGTTGTACAATGCAATGTTCTAATAGTAAACCTTGATTTTTGGACGATAAATAACTGTGTGAATTTAACAGCTGTACAGAAGTTAGGTGTCTGGCAGTTCCTGGTCGGAGAGTGGATTCTCAAGTTCAGGTCAGGAAACGGGAATGAAAGTGCACTTGTATATTTACCTAAATTAACGGTTTCCAAACCAACGGACGGCGCGAAGGAGAAGACCCGAGAAAGTATGGCTGTGACTGATCTCTGTCATATGTCGTCTGCTGTATTTGGCTGCGTACCTTGAGTCTCAAGTGGACTGTGTGTAGTTTGTACTGATGTCTGCATCACTTGCCTAGATTTTTTTCTCGCCCCGAGATGCTTATTGTGAACGTGCCCGGAAGTGCGAAGCAGTAAATATGTTGTCGTCTGTTCGACGTCGAGAGTCCACCCTTGTCATGTCACCAGACAGACTATTTCTGGTTCACGGCGAGTGGTATATGTCAATAAACTGACCAGTAATACTTTTCGTAGTCTGCTAAATAGTTACAAAACATTTGGACCCGACGGGTTCTTTTATGTAGGTGGATAAAACTTTGTGGACCCTGGATAGGAAGCCTATTTAGCAATAATTAACTCCATAGCAACATACAATAAATAGCAGCAAGATTGAAATATTATTACACCTAGCAACACTGTTATGAAAAACAAATATCTCCCCTAGCAACAAGCTCCACGTACCTCCCCTAGTAACTAGATCCAGGTACCCCCCGTAGCAACATGTTCCAATGATTTCCCCTAGCAACAAGATCCAGGTACCTCCCCTAGCAACAAGATCCAGGTACCTCCCCTAGCAACAAGATCCAGGTACCTCCCCTAGCAACAAGATCCAGGTACCTCCCCTAGCAACAAGATCCAGCTATAGATCTTAAACGAGCTACGTATTCTTTCGCCCACGGTGTCGTGTCGGTCTGGAATGTACGGGTAGTCGCCACTTGTTCCAGTCGTCACGTCCTCCTCCTTCAGTAACTGTCACAACAGACACTTCCGCTGTACGTTTTATAGGTTTCAACCAAACACAAACTCATCTAGAATATGAGAACTATTATGCAAATACGTTATTATTTTCAAAATTGCAGTAGTTGTATCTTTCAATACGCTTACGGACAACGAGGTGGGGACCAGTTGCGAATAGTCTCGTCAGTCGCTCAAAACGCACCGGAAACGAGACTACCTTGCGTGTCGTGTGTTCTCCGTCCTGCTTGCCGTCGGAGTCTGTCTCACTCCGGGAACCACGCGTGTGCAGTGTGCACCCAACACCAAAAAGCATTTCCATGAACCCGTCACTACCGTCCGTCCATATGAGCAAGGCTTCTGGTCTCTCAATCCCAACACAAACGGATGAAAGCCTGCAATTTGATTAGGGAAGAGACATCACTGAAAAATGCATGTGTCCAAATACCATGGTTACCGTTACACAGGGCAGTCCGTGGCCAGCGGCGGACTAATCATTAAACACCATAGGCACGTGTATGGCCCACGAAAGCACGACAATACCTGAGCATATTATTTGCACACTGAACATTCCCAAACCCCAGCAAGCAAGACATGAATTGGTCAATAGTGACTACTGCATACGTTTCATTGGTGACTCATTTGTAATCTGCGAATATTGTAGGCCCTTTGAATAAATATAGAAGTGTTAATACATAACTATATATATATATATATATATATATATATATATATACAGTCTAGATATGTATGTATAGTGTAGTATATACTAGCGTCCGAATCAATATTCATATCGACAGGGACGTTTCTGGCAAGCGTCAAAGCGGGGCCCCGTTCAATTCCAGATTTTGGACCCCAAAATACAGTCACTTGATCGACCCCTGGATCTACCTATGCCAGGGCCCATGAAAGTGTCGGTGCACAGGCCCCACGAATACCTTAATTAATCCGCCCGTGGCGAGCTAGTGAGGTTAGCCTTGGTGGTGTGTCAGTGCCTGTGACGACCGCAGTTACTCATTCCGGTAAACCGCCAAGACCACACGGTCTGTGTACGTAGTACATCGTACGTACGGTGTCTAGTCGACGCCACCGTTTTGTGGTCGCACTTTTTTAGCACGCAATTGACGGCGATATTCTCTGGCGTAGATTGCTCGTGTTTATGCCGCCGTACTTACGTACTCGTCAAAGGTATCGCCTTCACCCAGTAGAAGGAAGTTACACACTGAGTGCGAGTGCCAGTGTTCTCGTGCATGGGACACTGGGCGCAGCGGAGCGTGACCGGTCGGGAACTAGTCTAGGATTCTTCGGATTAGTGATAATTATACAAACTTTGAATTCGTTAGAAATAAAAATGGTCAAGGGCACTTTACAAAAAACCGCTGCATAAATTAAATAAAGCCATTAAACAGTAATTATTAATGAAAACATGAAGTAGGTTTTTATGTATAAGTTTTGGTGTTGAAGACCATGATTGGTGATTGGGTTCAGTCTATGTGTTGACAAACGTTACAGTGTGTCAGTTGATGTGTTGACAAACGTTACAGTGTATCAGTCTATGTGTTGACAAATGTTACAGTGTATCAGTTGATGTGTTGATAAACGTTATACAGTGTATCAGTTGATGTGTTGACAAACGTTACAGTGTATCAGTTGATGTGTTGATAAACGTTATACAGTGTATCAGTTGATGTGTTGACAAACGTTACAGTGTATCAGTTGATGTGTTGATAAACGTTATACAGTGTATCAGTTGATGTGTTGACAAACGTTACAGTGTATCAGTTGATGTGTTGATAAACGTTATACAGTGTATCAGTTGATGTGTTGACAAACGTTACAGTGTATCAGTTGATGTGTTGATAAACGTTATACAGTGTATCAGTTGATGTGTTGACAAACGTTACAGTGTATCAGTTGATGTGTTGACAAACGTTAGTGTGTATCAATTTATACGGTTGACAAACGTTACAGTGTATCAGTTTGTGTTGATAAACGTTACAGTGTATCAGTTAAGGTGCCGAAGAAGAAGAACAAGCCTGGCCTGCGTATCAGGCTAGATGTTGAACGTGACTGCAGGGTCTACTGTCTAGTACCAGGGCGCCGTTACAGATTTACAGGAGGATTACTTTCTTCAACATTTACACGGTGTTCCTCACGTCCGCCAGTCACGGTCCGTGCACGTCTCCATAAATAACCAGCCGTGTAGTGGTTCTGTGCCAAACTGTTTAAATATAGCCCACGGTCATGCATCTCGTATTGTCCATCGTTGACAAGTGTCGTTTTCTCACTGACCAGTCCGCCTATTTGGCCACAAAATCAGTTATGTAATACACACGTCTGTGTTTGATCGGATACACACGTATGGATGCGGTTGTAGACGTGTACATCATAACGTCCAACAAGAAAGGGGTTGTTTTATCTGTAAAATGGCAGCCGAGTGAGAATGTGGTAGGTTAAGTGTATGCAGGCTTTGTATATCTGTCATTGGCCCGATTGTGGCAAACAATTCGTACCTATCAGACTAAACGTGTTGTACAATAAAAGTTAGCTCTTTCCTGCAGTGGATATCCCATCCGTAGCAGAGAGCTAAGAGCGCTTTAGACTACGTATATGTATGTGTGTGTTGTGTGTGTGTGTGTGTGTGTGTGTGTGTGTGTGTGTGTGTGTGTGTGTGTGTGTGTGTGTGTGTGTGTGTGTGTGTGTGTTTTGTTATATATATATATATATATATATATATATATAATCATACAATAATATACATACGCGCGTGCACGCACGCACCACCCCGTGGACCCATGCTTATTCTTTTTCTTCTTTCAACTGTCAGCGACTCGTCAACGTCAGGAATAGACCGGCTAGTGTTGTGTCGTGACCGCGGGGCGGCCGTGTTACGTCGGTCACATTCACGCTGTTTGTCTGCTTCCTGCACGCGTCAACAAGATGCTGACGGTGCACTCGGTGTCTTTATATAACCACGAGTACATGACATACAGTGAAGTTGTTTATTTACGATATAGTTTTGTTTCCCGTGTTGACAACATCGCCGTGTGCATCAGTGATTGCTCCAACCAGAAACATAGGCCTACATCATGGGTCTACGTCGACCTCTATATAACTATGAGTGGTCGGGATGTAGTTTTACCCTTCCCAATATTTGTGCAACAAGTGCGTGTGCGTGTGTGTGTGTGTGTGTGTGTGTGGGTGGGTGGGTGGGTGGGTGGGTGGTGGGTGGATGTAGGTGTATGTGTGCGCGCATTTTTGTTTGTGTGGTGTGTGTAGGAGAGAGAGACAGAGAGTCAGAGAGACAGAGAGTCAGAGAGACAGAGAGTCAGAGAGTCAGAGAGTCAGAGAGACAGAGAGTCAGAGAGTCAGAGAGTCAGAGAGTCAGAGAGTAGAGAGTCAGAGAGTCAGAGAGTAGAGAGACAGAGAGACAGAGGGGAGAGGGAGAGAGAGAGAGAGAGAGAGGGAGAGAGGGAGAGAGGGATAGAGAGAGAATATGGTTTCTACAAAATGTCTTACAAGGAAGTCTTGTGTTGTACGGTATATAATAAGAAAGTCTTTTGTGTTTGTTTTTCTTGAACGTTTCTGTGATCGACTTCGTTTCTCAGAAAGCGCTTCTTAATGACGCGTTTCAAAGGCGGTAGACTCGCTACGTCGAGCTTTATGAATACCAGCGACCCTCGTCTTAAAATAATGAGCACCAGTCACTGCCGGGAGACATGTAACGTCAACAGTGACGACCCCAAAACTTTCAACTTTGTAACTAATATCGTACAGACAGAGCTGGTTGTTCGTATGCGTCCAGTTGCATGTCCACGGCCATCCCATGGCCTTGGGACGGCTGACACAAGTCAACCGAGGCGGGATGTCAACGCGCCGATGACAGATGACGGTTGTGATTGGTCGAGTTATTTTTAGCTCCGTAGTCGGGTGACAGAAGTCAATTTTTGGGTCGCGTTAGTGCCGTTTGCGGTGTGACGGCCTGAACGGCGGCTTTTGCGGTGTCGGTGAGACTTCGTGAGACTGTGACAGAGACAGGGTCAATAACTGGTCTCTCGACCTTTGTGTGTGGTCTAGTCACATACCCGTTCTAATGCATACGTACATGTATACATACATATATACATACATACATATATATATATACATACATACATACGTACATACATACATACATACATACATACATACATACATACATACATACGTACATACATACATACATACATACAAACATACATACATACATACGTACATACATACATACGTACATACATACATACATACATACATACATACGTACATACATACGTACATACATACGTACATACATACATACATACATACATACATACATACATACATACTAATACATATCATAAAATACTAAAACATACGTACATACATACATACATACGTACATACGTACATACATACATACATACATACATACATACGTACATACATACGTACATACGTATATACATATATACATATATACATACATACGTACGTACGTACGTACGTACGTACGTATGTACGTACGTAAATACATATATACATACGTACATACATACGTACGTACGTGCGTACATACATACATACATATGTACATACATACGTACGTACATATATACATACATATATACATACATAAACTATATACATACATAACTACATGCATAAACACATTCTCGCTATAACGTATAATGATAGATTATAGTGAAACACTAATATATATTATAGTCAGATACTATAATATATATATATATATTATAGTGAGAATATATATAATGTATATATATTCTCACTATAATATATATAGTGATAATATATATTCTCACTATAATGTAAAACATATATAGTGAGTGGTTGCGCGAGAAAGCTATGCCGAATCGAGAGAGGTGTGCATTAAGATTTTTATAACGTATTTCGGCTGCGAACCTTAACGAATATTATAGTTATAATTAGATGTGTTAATTTTAAATTAGGCAAGCAGTTATGGGTCCAAAGTCTACCCTCCAAATGTTCAATGATTGAGTGATTGGGGCAGGCCATGGGCCTTGTTCAAATACATGTAGTCAGCATAACTATTTTAAATAGCATACCACAAAGGCCTTTGTTTATTTTAGAATTAGAACCAGACCAGCAATAAATGATGTTTTATATTTACTAAAAACATGTAGTTCAGGTCATATATATAATTAAAAAAATTGGTCCCCCTTCCAACTCCCACTTATAAAACCGGATCGACGCCCTGTCTATATTTATTTATTTGTACATGTACCTGTACGTTTTAAGCAGCATACACATGGTGTAGATAGAAACCTGTACACAGCATACATCGTATACGGATCCCGCGTTGACAGGGAACTTATACATATAGGTAGGTGACCTACGGAACTTATACCTATAGGTAGGTGACCTACGGAACTTATACATATAGGTAGGTGACCTACGGAACTTGTACATATAGGTAGGTGACCTACGGAACTTGTACATATAGGTAGGTGACCTACGGAACTTGTACATATAGATAGGTGACCTACGGAACTTGTACATATAGGTAGGTGACCTACGGAACTTGTACATATAGGTAGGTGACCTACGGAACTTATACATATAGGTAGGTGACCTACGGAACTTATACATATAGGTAGGTGACCTACGGAACTTATACATATAGGTAGGTGACCTACGGAACTTGTACATATAGGTAGGTGACCTACGGAACTTATACATATAGGTAGGTGACCTACGGAACTTATACATATAGGTAGGTGACCTACGGAACTTATACATATAGGTAGGTGACTTACGGAACTTATACATATAGGTAGGTGACCTACGGAACTTGTACATATAGGTAGGTGACCTACGGAACTTGTACATATAGGTAGGTGGCCTACGGAACTTGTACATATAGGTAGGTGACTTACGGAACTTGTACATATAGGTAGGTGACCTACGGAACTTGTACACATAGGTAGGTGGCCTACGGAACTTGTACATATAGGTAGGTGACCTACGGAACTTATACATATAGGTAGGTGACCTACGGAACTTATACATATAGGTAGGTGACCTACGGAACTTATACCTATAGGTAGGTGACCTACGGAACGTATACGGATATTCTCGAAGCATGCGTGGAATATACAGACCCGATGCATATCCCGTACGGCCAACAGAGCACGTACACATGAGTACGTAGGCCTACGTATCCCCAAAACGTACATTGTCTGAACATGCATTCAACGAACCCGTCAGTCCAAGGGCGGAGTGTTCAGACTTGAAGAAACTTCTCGACCGTTGATGATGCTCGGAGAAAAAAGAACTGTGCCAGCTACGTGCAGCCGGTCACGTAGGCACTGGTGGCTGTAACGGTCGTTAGTTTTAAACGAAGGCCTGGGACTGGCGACGACAATGTGTTTCCGTTTTGTGGCCTGTGGGGGTTAAAAGTCAAGCAAAGTTCACATTAGTCAGATGCAACAACGTGATGTACGCTAATAAGTAAATTCAACGTTACCTGGACTCGAAAAATGAAGGCGCAAACTTAGCAGAAAGATTTCTTGTCGGCGATGTCTAGACAACGGGTCGGCAATGTCTAGACGAGTCGGTGATGTCTAGACGACGAGTAGGCGATGTCTAGACGACGAGTCGGCGATGTCTAGACGACGAGTTGGTGATGTCTAGACGAAGAGTAGGCGAGCGATGTCTAGACGACGAGTTGGTGATGTCTAGACGAAGAGTAGGCGATGTCTAGACGACGAGTTGGTGATGTCTAGACGACGAGTTGGTGATGTCTAGACGAAGAGTAGGCGATGTCTAGACGACGAGTCGGCGATGTCTAGACGACGAGTCGGTGATGTCTAGACGAAGAGTAGGCGATGTCTGGACACGATGAATGGGCGATATATGGACACGACAATCGACGAGTCGATGATGTTTGGACATGACGTCACAACGTGCATGACAACGTGCGTGCGGAATTCAAAACATAAATCGTAGGTTCCGATATAATCTGTAGGCAGGCTACGACCGACCGTGTGTAGGATGTCATCCAGTTTTCAGACCCGTGATGACATCCTCCTAAAGGGTATAATAAACACATTCTTCCCACTCTAAGATCAACAGGTCAGTTTACAGTTTTTGCGACACAGTCACAAATGACATATTAAATCAACACGACAGTGACACCGTGAGACAGTACTTGACCACGCCCCTCCCCCCTCCGATTTTGCAGCATCAGTATAACTGGGGACAGAAATGATTGACAAAGTTCAAGTAGTCTGCATTCGTAAACACAGTAAAATACACCAACAAAACAAATAAAACTTCGCTGGAATCTCTCAGTGATTGCAAAATCCTCAATATGCAATAAATATGCCAATTTTGTTTTGTTTTGCAACAAGCATGATTTTGTAGCTCCCAGTAATTAACTGAAATGGAACCACAGACGAAAGCGCAAGTTTGGTTATCGTCAATTCTAACTTCTATTGGGTCTAGCTATATAAAGGGAAGTCCTTTATAGCACTTTACGCTTCGCGCCCCAACTATGCGCGTTTTACAACTCCCCCCACCGGTCTAGGTCCGTTATAGCTACTTCCCGTTATAGCTACAGTTTTTTCCCGTTATAGCTACTCGTTAAGTTTGACAGGCAAACTAGTCCCGTTATAGCTACTTATTTAATTACACAATTCAGGAGGGGACTACAAGAGGGAGCATTAACTATTTCAGATTGCTGTAAGATTCCTACATGAAATGTATTATTGAAGAACACATTTTAAAAGTTATATGAATGATATATAAATGTAACTGAGTTATTTGAAATGGAAAATATACCATAAAACACTAGCGACATTTTTTTCTTCAAAAGACAACTACGTTAATTGTACTGAGTACAGAATTGCATTTATCAAAAATTAATGTTTCCTCACCACTTTCACAAACTTGGAATTCCATCCCTCAACATGGTTATTTGTTCATTTGTCAGTTTCTGTGTAGGGGCATTCCATGTCAAATCAATCAAAAACGGTGAAATTTACATGATCGTCTTCGATTTTTATGAAATTTGGTGTGTCGGTTTATGATCATGAGTCTATGCATCCCACTAATTTTTAGGTCAATCTCAGTCAGCATCCAAGCCATTGTTTCGCTTTAATTTGACACAGTAGTGTTTGAACTGGTCCAAATGTTTAGTGTTAAAATAAAATAGTATGTATGTGTGTATATATATATTATATATATATATATATATATATATATATATATATATATATATATATGTATATATATTATATAATATATATATATATGTATAGACATTCCACGTGTCCATGGTGTTTTTTTTAATCATCATCAAGCCATGTCTTCCCAAAGTACTCGTTAAAATGTATCACTTGACTATTGAAATTCCTCAGTGGGACACACTTATATCAAAGCCATCCACCCCTCATGGACATCAGCTGGATGGAGATGAAATAGTTAATGCTCCCTTATCTTGGAGAAATATAAAAGTAGCTATAACGGGTCTAGTTCAGCTGTCAAACTTAATTAGTAGCTATAACGGGAATAAAAAGTAGCTATAACGGGAAGTAGCTATAACGGGAAGACACCCCCCCCCACCACCACCACCCACCGTCAGACCTGTCCATGCGAACACCATCTACATTTCTACGGGAAGTGTCAGCCATGTTGCAATTAATGCGCGAAGACTACTATCTTAACGCCAACGCATAGTCGAGTGAACTGGAGTGAAGTGCGCGTGCGTGCGTGCGTGCGTGCGTGCGTGCGTGCGTGCGTGCGTGCGTGCGTGCGTGCGTGCGTGCGTGCGTGCGTGCGTGCGTGCGTGCGTGCGTGCGTGCGTGTGCGTGCGTGCGTGCGTGCGTGCGTGCGTGCGTGCGTGCGTGCGTGCGTGCGTGCGTGCGTGCGTGCGTGCGTGCGTGCGTGCGTGCGTGCGTGCGTGCGTGCGTGCGTGCGTGCGTGCGTGCGTGCGTGCGTGCGTGCGTGCGTGCGTGCGTGCGTGCGTGCGTGCGTGCGTGCGTGCGTGCGTGCGTGCGTGCGTGCGTGCGTGCGTGCGTGCGTGCGTGGATGTACGAATGTATCAATTCTGCACGAAGAACTAACTAGGCCAGAGTTGAGTAAAACAACGTAATAACTCACGACGTGGAATGCGAATTTCATGTGATACCGACAACTGGCCGTGGGCCAAGTGACCGAATAGTTCCGGCACATCGGTCAGTCGCGTCAGATTGCTTCTAGGTGTGTGTATGTCTACCTGATCTACTGCACACTGATGAGGCAGCTCTCTCTCTCTCTCCTCTCCTCTCCTCTCCCCTCTCTCTCTCTCTCTCTCCCTCTCTCTCCCTCTCCCCTCTCTCTCTCTCTCCTCTCTCTCTCCCTCCCTCCCTCCCCCGCTCTCTCTCACTCTCTCTCCCTCTCTCTCTCCCTCCCTCCCTCTCCCCCCGCTCTCTCCCTCCCTCCCCCCGCTCTCTCTCTCCCTCTCTCTCACTCTCCCCCTCTCTCTCTTTCCCTATCTCACCCTCTCTCTCCCTCTCCCCCCTCTATCTCTCCCTCTCTCTCCCTCCCCCTCTCTCTCTCTCCCTCTCTCTCTCTCTCCCTCCCTCCCTTCCTCCCTCCCTCCCCCGCTCTCTCTCTCCCTCCCTCTCTCTCTCTCCCTCCCTTCCTCCCTCTCCCCCCCCGCTCTCTCCCTCCCTCCCCCCGCTCTCTCTCTCTCCCTCTCTCTCCCTCTCTCGCTCTCTTTCTCTCCCTCCCTCTTTCGCTCTCTGCCTGATTCTCTCTCTCTTTGTCTTCCTCCCCTCACCTTCCCTCTCCCTCTCTGTATGTCTCCTATCTGTTCTCCTCCCCTTTCAATCCCTCCTCCATCAGCTCAGACAGACTCGGACAGGCCGATGCCGTTCATGCTAGTTCGAGACTATCTGCGACACCGTCTGTGGCTACCAGTGGCAGTCTCTCTCAGTCTGCGTGAGTCTCGCGAGTCTCGCCACACTGTCCCAGCGAATGTCCGTGGCTCGGCTGACGTAATCACTCGTTGTGTCACCGTGACACTGATAGCTCCCACTCTCGCTGGTTGAACCGTCACCGGCATCTGGTCCCCACTACAACGGCGTCACGCCGTTCCCTTCCGCATCTCATTCATTCCAGTCTCCCTGCATGGAGAAGAAAACAACGTTCTGTCTGTGATGCACTCGTTAACCCACCCATGTAGTTGGCTGAGAGCAAATAGCTTCAAAGCTATAGACGAGGAAGACGAGACAGAAGAGGGAGACGAAGAAGACGGTGTCGAAGGAGAAGAGGAAAACGACGAGTAAGACTAAAGCGGACACGAAGACGACGATACAGACAAAGAAGTAGTTTGCCCGCAGCGGCTGCCGACCACGTTGGGTCACGAGCAGACTCTTGTTGCTGACGGCAGGTGACACGGCGGGACGTTGCGTTGCGTTGCGTTGCGTTGCGTTGCGTTGCGTTGCGTTGCGTTGCGTTGCGTTGCGTTGCGTTGCGTTGCGTTGCGTTGCGTTGCGTTGCGTTGCGTTGCGTTTGCGTTGCGTTGCGTTGCGTTGCGTTCGTTGCGTTGCGTTGCGTTGCGTTGCGTTGCGTTGCGTTGCGTTGCGTTGCGTTGCGTTGCGTTGCGTTGCGTTGCGTTGCGTTGCGTTGCGTTGCGTTGCGTTGCGTTGCGTTGCGTTGCGTTGCGTTGCGTTGCGTTGCGTTGCGTTGCGTTGCGTTGCGTTGCGTTGCGTTGCGTTGCGTTGCGTTGCGTTGCGTTGCGTTGCGTTGCGTTGCGTTGCGTTGCGTTGCGTTGCGTTGCGTTGCGTTGCGTTGCGTTGCGTTGCGTTGCGTTGCGTTGCGTTGCGTTGCGTTGCGTTGGGCAATGGTGATCTTTTCCCTGCGGCCGCGACAAGTCTCGGTGTGATTTATTTTGTTTGGTCCAGGCACAAGTTGAAAAAAAGTCATTACCCTCCGTTGCCATTGATAGCCGCGAGACTTTTGTCTCACCCCACCCCCCAATATTAGTTCTACCGTGAACAGCAGTGTGGACACATTAATTTCATTTCATAAATGTTTACTAATTTAAAGCGTGTGTGTTCTATTGGGTAAACAGAAAAATCGCCGAATGGGTTCCATTCAATCCCACCTTGATCAGGTGCGTGGGAGCGAACCAATTTCAGAGAAGTAGGTGTCAATAAGCAATATGTGTCGTTAGCGGCTGCTATTCTGAAATTATGTAGCGGGTGCAACGTTCAACGTGTGACCACTGTTCCTTGTATTTTTTGTCTGTGTGTAAATAATAATAATAACATAAATAATAGCCAAGGTCTAAACGTTTGAGCCGTGTACCGCGTATGACGCGACCACGGACGAGTGTTTGGGGCGAGTGAGGAGAGAGTTCACAGAGAGGTTGGCAGCGTCCCGTGATGTCAGTAGTCAGGAATCTCATCTGTACAAACAAGTCCCGGAGCGGGGAAATCCCATCCCGGGCTTCTTCCTCCTATCACGTGATACAACACGCCTGTCGCACACCGAGGTGCGAGATTCCTTGTGGCACGCACGCGCACAGACGCACGTACGCACATACCCATAACTATCATACATACATGCATGCACACGTTCGCACGTACGCACATACCCATAACTATCACGCATACATGCATGCACACGTACGCACACATACCCATAACTATCACACATACATGCACGCACACAGACGCACGTACGCACATACCCATAACTATCACACATACACGCATGCGCACAGACGCACGTACGCACATACCCATAACTATCACACATACATGCATGCACACAGACGCACGTACGCACATACCCATAACTATCACACATACACGCATGCGCACAGACGCACGTACGCACATACCCATAACTATCACACATACATGCATGCACATAGACGCACGTACGCACGTACCCATAACTATCACGCATACATGCATGCACATAGACGCACGTA
This sequence comes from Ridgeia piscesae, assembly GCA_025642075.2. Classification (NCBI taxonomy): domain Eukaryota; kingdom Metazoa; phylum Annelida; class Polychaeta; order Sabellida; family Siboglinidae; genus Ridgeia; species Ridgeia piscesae. The sequence continues at coordinate 140,333 of JAODUO010000978.1, forward strand.
CGCACATACCCATAACTATCACGCATACATGCATGCACATAGACGCACGTACGCACATACCCATAACTATCACACATACACGCATGCACACAGACGCACGTACGCACGTACCCATAACTATCACACATACATGCATGCACATAGACGCACGTACGCACATACCCATAACTATCACACATACATGCATGCACATAGACGCACGTACGCACATACCCATAACTATCACATATACACGCATGCACACAGACGCACGTACGCACGTACCCATAACTATCATACATACATGCATGCACACAGACGCACGTACGCACATACCCCTAACTATCACACATACATGCACGCACACAGACGCACGTACCCACATACCCATAACTATCATACATACACGCACGCACACAGACGCACGTACGCACATACCCATACACCATTATACATACACGCACGCACGCACGCACAAACATAAACACACACACACACACACACACACACACACACACACACACACACACACACACACACACACACACACACACACACACACACACTCACACACACATACATTAACTCGCAAACAATTTAATTTTTAACTTGCATTCTGTAAAGGTGCCTGTGTCGTAGATAAAACAAATAGTATTACGATGTAATGTTACTGTATTTCGAAAGAAAAATGAAAAATTAATATAATGATAATTGATATAATTTATATGTATGGTATACCATGTGAAACATAGTTCACGGTAGTTAGTACAATTGCTTTGTAAACATGAGTTGGTGTTTCACTGCCAGTCGAAACGAAACACGATCAGTAATTTATTTCTCCCTCGCTGGAACGTGATACACCATCTACTGATTAGTAGATCAAGGAGTGCATGTAATCAATAATGTACGAATCATTGATAACAATCGACGCACGTCGCTGGTCTAATGACACGACGCCTGGACGAGCCGCGGAAACCATCCGTTATCACCGAAGCGTGTAGGTGCCGCTTGAGTGATTTCACGCCGTTCCACGTGGCTGAATCCAGACGGGCAATGTTGTGTCTGCAAACCGCATTGTGATTATAGCAACAACAGCAGATCAGTTACGTGCTCGTCTTTGCGCCTGCAGGCGTGTTATGATAAGGCATGTCTACTTCTACAATGAACACCATCACCGGTCCGTGCTTTGAACTAACATTCTAACGCCGAACCATTATTCTGAGGTGAATCATTTGTGGCTAATCTCGGTCCCTGATAAGATTTTACGATGCCCAATAATGACAGCCTAATGACGGTAAATTGTGTGAGTTGTGACTTACGTGTGCTTACATAACGCACCAGTTGTAGTAAACAATAGTAGTGATCTAGTTAGTGTTGTAGTTATTGTTGTAGTTAGTGTTGTAGTTAGTGTTGTAATTAGTGTTGCAGTTAGTGTTGTAGTTGGCGGTGTAGTTAGTGTTGCAGTTAATTTGCTGTTAGTGTTGCAGTTAGTTTTGTAGTTAGTGTTGTAGTTAGTGTTGTAGTTAGTGTTGCAGTTAGTGTTGTAGTTCTTATTGTATTTAGTTTATAGTTAGTTTTGCAGTTAGTGTGTAGTTAGTGTTGTAGTTACTGTTGTAGTTCTTACTGTATTTAGTTTATAGTTAGTTTTGCAGTTAGTGGTGCAGTTAATGTTACAGTCAGTGTTGTAGTTAATGTTGTATTTAATGTTGTAGTTATACAGTTAAACATCCTTCATTGTTTACGACCCTCGTCATATATTTGAGATGACACATCTTATGTCACATGATTTATTGTGATCCAAGATTCGGCGACGACGCTAATTAGCATGTTACAAACGGCACCGATGAAGATGCTACAAACTTTACCGTTTTAATTGCTACAAATGGTAAACTTTATTTAGTTTAACAGTGATAGTTTTATAAAACGCAACAACTACTTAGGAAGGCAATTTATAAATATCTAAATGGCGGGGGACATACACTTGTGCCAGTCGCTATCATCAGGAATCTGCAAAAAGCCGTACAACACGAGTTCACCACTATTACGATTTTGGTAAATTTGTGGAAGTTGAAGAATTCTACTCCGAGATACCGAATGTATACTGGTGCTCCATATACCTGCAGTGGGATCCGTACAAACGATATCACATCACCCGCGCTACCACTTCCTACGTCAGGTCGGAGATAGCAGTCAGTGCAGCAACGGACGTAACACTACAAGAATAGGCCGGGAACCAGGTCCACCTCTCACGCTGTTTTCTGCTAAGTTTTTTTTCACTAGTATTTCCTGATAACTGATACACTGGGCCATCGCAAGTTCGTAATGACCACTCCCAACTTGGGGCTTTTTGGCCTCAGGGGGCCATAAACCCCCTTTTCGGGCTTGAAATGAAGTAACTTTAAATATTGTGTCACTGTGGGGCCAAACATTGCTGTAGAGACACATAATTTGGCAGACAGCATCCTGAGATATAGAGGAAGGTGGCGGTTTATGATATAGGGGTTTGCCCAAATTCAATTCCACAGCGTGAACTATTGAGTCCCCCAAAATGAAAATAATCATCCTCTGCCTGACAGGTTACAGTTATAAATGAATATTTTACAAGTCTTTCTGTGTAACAAAATGGCCATTTTGTCAGATAGAAAACATTCCACTGCCATTAGCTTTGATATGATACCAAGATGACCTCTATATCTTGAAAACTATGCCCGCTGTGGGTGAAAACCCTAACCCATCCCTAAATCACTGACATTTTAATTATCGCATGTTGAGTCTTGAGCTACTATCTTTATTGTACTGATAGTAATCATGATCTACATGTTGATTTAATGTTTCTCAATGTTGTTCAGTTTGATTGTGCGCATTTCAATTATACCGAAGGTCAAGGTCAATGATAACAGTCAAGGTCAATGCGTGTTATTCCGCGCATTGACTGCGCAGGCGGGAAAATCAAACTAAGTTTGACAATGTGGCATGTAGTATATCATTTTGAAGCTCTGCATCTCCAGGTGTCGAACCTTGAACTTTGGTTCCTCGTATTATTACGCCCGTTGTGGGTGAAAACCCTAATGCGCCCCCTAAATCACAGAAATTCGTTTTATCTAATGTCGGGTCTTCTAATGCGCTACTATCGTTAGTACATAGACCGTTTTATAAGGGGAACGTCCGACGAAAGAGTTGCCGATAGAGACGGCGTGATGCCGGTTGTTTGAATTTCTGTGAGGATTTGTTTAGTGTTTGGTGTGTAGAAATGATGGCTGTGTGGAATTATGACAGATGTAAGTCGGTGTTTGTCTGCGTACAGATACAGGCGTCATTTTGACTGGTGGGGCCATCCTGGCAAACCAGTGTCTAATAATAGTCAAACTAGACACTGAAACACTGAGACAAGTGTCAGGTTAAATATTGGATAGTGGGAAAATGAGGTATTAGAATTTCAAGAATTGTATACAGCACGTGTGTGAATGATTGAATGAAGGCTGATGAATGTCTGAAATGTGAATACCCTAGTAGATGAAACCAAGCAGGGAACGAAGAAAACGGCAGCCTGTGGGCAACTCAAATGTGGCTGGTCTTACGTTAACTCCGGCCCAACTTTCGCGACGTCTACGTCGTCCCCACGCCTGTTTATGTCCAGCGGTTTTGACAAAAGGTATGCGCGTTATTTCTCTCTCGGAATCAAGTTTGACGCTCTATTCTAGCGCTCCACGATGGAGTAGCGATTGACGATCCCTGTTAGTGGGTTTGGACATTGACCTCTCGGGGGTTTAAAACCCATAACCGCAAATAACCCGGCACATCAGTGGCGACAGGAGGCCATAAAGCGGTCAAGCGGAGGGTCACATCTCACGCCACGCCATCAATCATTCGCACGGCGACGCCAGGCGTCTTTATGCTGCCACTGCGAGAATCGTGTCCCCCGATGTCACGTAAATACATCTTTCTATAGGTTTTATTTAAATGTCGGAATGTTCATAAAGCAAGACAGAGCCATCATCACTGAGTCTCAGGTGGAACGCTTTCTCTACAGCATTAACTATTAAGTCGCGTTGTCTCGGCAACTCTCCAGTGACTACACTTAGAAATCAAACACTGACCATTACGTTCAATGCTACTGCAGACATGTCTCGTTTATCCGCACACTTTTGTTACAAATGCTTCTGGTCGGATGAACGAAGCGTATGGATTAGTGAGACTTCTTATTATAGATGGTATCAAGATGGGTCCCACACAAAACGTGCTGATCGCGAAATAACCCGATTATTGAAGACCTGTTTGTATAATATGTTGATACCATCGTTGTAAAGGCAATGCTATTATAATATGTGTGCGTGCGTGCGTGCGCGCGTGTGTGTGTGTGTGTGTGTGTGTGTGTGTGCGTGCGTGCGTGCGTGCGCGTGCGTGCGTGCGTGCGTGCGTGCGTGCGTGCGTGCGTGCGCGTGCGTGCGTGCGGCGTGCGCGTGCCATACAATATTCTTAGGCTATCATTCGAAATGAATTCACTCCGAGAGATTATAATAAAGTATTACTGCGTTACGTTGCATCTATTCTTTTGATTTGGGCGTGGACGTCTGTCCATGATAATAATTTAATGTACTAATGTTGTTGTTGAGATATGTGACATTAATTACCTGTGATATCATTTAAAGGTTGGCGTTATCGTTACTGTATTACGCACTTGATCTCATCGAAAGTGTTTAGATTTAATTTTAATGTTTAGTTTCTGTACTGTATCACATATTATTTATAATGACGTTTATGTTTGTTCTTATTTAGTAACACGTGTACACAATTAGTTGTGGTTTTAGTGCACCGGGGGACTAAAGCAATAATATAATTATTTCATAATTGAGCTGTAGGCAATCTGTTGAACATTGTATCATGTATAACTTTGGGGTTAATAAACACTTCCGATTCCATCGACATAAATACTTTCACTTTGTGAATCTAGGACAAGGTACAAACGTAACTATTCCATAGTAGGCCTACTTCGCCGCGTAAGACAAGCGTAAGCGATGGACAGCTTACACACGGCGGTGGTGAGTGCTAACTCGTCGACTGTCGGCGTCGACACAGGCCGTCTGTCACGGGCCGACCGTCCCTTCTAACGGTCGCCAACGGGTCCGTCCGCACTCCTCGCCCAGACGAGACGCTTGATTTATGTGACAAGCACTCGAAACGCTGTTGATCTATCGGCGCGATCTTCAGATAGGGAGGTGGTAAACTCGATGACGTCACACCCCCGGAACGTGATTGCAGCGTGTGAGGGCACCACGTGACAGGCAGAAGCGACGTTCGTGGGCCAGGCGAGGCGATGCTCTTACTTTTAGGTGCGTGATGTGTTTTCGGGTCATCGTGGACCCAGATGCGAGACGTGTTTTAGGGTCGTGGGGTCGATAAGGCGTAGTAAACACGAGACTGGAATACGGGGGGGGGGCGAAGCGCGGGTGTCACCCTCGGTTGGGGGTATATTCCCCGTGTTTGTGGATGGACCACTCGTTGTCGCCGCTGTCCACCCCACTTTGTAGTGGACACTTGACCAGTGCCACCGCTGACCAGTGGCTGCAACGCCAGCGTCACTGTCGATACAGCACTTAAATAACGTATCCCTCAAGACAGACATTCACTTGACTACCAACTTCACCGAAAGTCAAATAACTCTGCAGTACGCCTACTTGCTGCGTTACGTTTGTGTTTCGAGGTTACGTAAATGTTGTGGTTGATTGATAAGCGATAAAATGTGCTGCTGTTGTTTTCCTTCTAGAAAGTAATGTCGTTTCAAAGGTTAATAGCAATATTAGTAATCTTAATAATGATAACAATTATATACTGAATCTTATTAGCCTGACTCTTGGTTAAATGCAACTCCGACTTCCTATTTTGTGTGCAGCTGAATAATCAACATGATGACAGTCATCATGGCTGCCAAATAGACAGACGATAATGATGACGCATAGTAATAATAGTTAGTAATAATAGTTAGTATTACAATGTTTTCTATCACTGCCATATCTGGTTTAATCGTGTTGGTGAGAAACGAAACACACAGCTATTATGCCAGATTGAGTACTCAATTAACATCTCGGAAACTAACTGTTTCGACAATGCATATGACAAGAAATCCGTAATAATGTTTATAGCTCTCCTCTGTTGGTGTATATCGAGTGACCACAACAATCCTTCCATTAAGACGTGCTAGTCCCAGTGCACCTGCACATGTGATGATGCTTTGGTGAATAAACCATGTCGTTATTCTAGAACACATTTTCAATTTCGTCCAGCATGAATTCCGTTTTTCGAGGGATGTATCTTAAACCTTGAGGTCGACTAAATATCACTACTCACCGTTTTGCTGATGCGCGCGATAAGTTTGACAATGTAACGTTCAACAATTGAAGTCGCCGACAAACGTTAATTATTTCTTTTGAAATAAATATATAATAATTGACACAGTGAAACATTAAAATTAAAAAAGTGCGCGCAAATAGTGCTACTGGTGTATCGGGGCTACTGGTGTATCAGGGCTACTGATATATCGGGGCTACTGATGTATCGGGGCTACTGATGTATCGGGGCTACTGATGTACCAGTAGCCCCGATACACAGGGGCTTTCAGTTTGTTCACATTTCTTGCTGCTGCTGGTTATAGCTGTTGTTGTAGTTACTGTTGTTGCTGTTGCTGGCTGCTTTTGCTTGCTGCTGTTGCTGCTACTGTTGCTGTTACTACAGCTGAGAACGGGAATCATTTGGTGACCGTCTTGTTAAAGTTTTCTTTAATCTTCTTACATAAGTATTAACTTTAATCTGGAGTTCAAATACCAATAAAGTATTACTATAGAAACAATAAATTACGTTATACTGATATAATTTGGTTATGTGTTATTTATAAGTAAAATAGAGATTATTATCAGAACACCTCGTGCTGCTGACACGACCGCCCCTGCACACGGCCGCCCCCTGCACACGGCCGCCCCCTACACACGGCTGTCGCTCACGTCGCCGTCGGTGTTTTGCGACGTACGCACTCGACACGAGACACCGGGTGGTGCTTTTAGGGCCCAGAACCCGGACCCGAGTCGTCTCGACAGCCGGAGAGGACGTGACAGGGGGCGCTGTCGATCTCGTCACGACCGGCCAGCGCGTGACGACAGGGTGACACCCACGTGGAGGAATCAGTCGGTCGGTGTTGTCCCGTCTGGCGCACGCTGGCTGGCTGGCTGGCTGGCTGGCTGGCTGGCTGGCTGGCTGGCTGGCTGGCTGGCTGGCTGGCTGGCTGGCTGGCTGGCTGGCTCGGAAAACGAACGAACGGAACGAACGACTGGAACAATGGACTAAGGATAGGATAGGAAGGGATAGGGAAGAACGAACGAACGAACGAACGAACGACGAACGAACTAACGAACGAACGAACGAACGAACGAGCGAGCGAGCGAGCGAGCGAGCGAGCGAGCGTGCGTGCGTGCGTGTGTCCGTGCGTGCGTGCGTGCGTGCGTGGTGCGTGCGTGGTGGTGGTGCTGCGAACGACGGACGGACGGACGGGCGGACGGGCGGGCGGGCGGCGGGCGGCGGGCGGGCGGGCGGGCGGGCGGGCGGGCGGCGGGCGGGCGGGCGGGCGGACGGACGGACGGACGGACGGACGGACGGACGGACGGACGGACGGACGGACGGACGGACGGACGGACGGACGGACGGACGGACGGACGGACGGACGGACGGACGGACGGACGGACGGACGGACGGACGGACGGACGGACGGAGACGGACGGACGGACGCGGACGGACGACGGACGGACGGACGGGACGGACGGACACGGAGGCGGACGAGACGGACGGACGGACGGACGGACGGACGGACGGACGGACGGACGGACGGACGGACGGACGGACGGACGACAGGACGGACAGGACGGACGACGGACGGACGGACGGACGGACGGACGGACGGACGGACGGACGGACGGACGGACGGACGGACGGACGGACGGACGGACGGACGGACGGACGGACGGACGGACGGACGACGACGGACGGACGGACGGACGGACGGACGGACGGACACGGACGGACGGACGGACGGACGACGACGGACGGACGGACGGACGGACGGACGGACGGACGGACGGACGGACGGACGGACGGACGGACGGACGGACGGACGGACGGACGGACGGACGGACGGACGGACGGACGGACGGACGGACGGACGGACGGACGGACGGACGGACGGACGGACGGACGGACGGGACGGTAGAGGGTGCTGGAGGGTGGCAGACGCGGCCAGGAAGACGTTGACAGGTGGAGGGGAGCGCGGACACATGTTGCCGTCAGAGCGGTGTGATTGCTGTCAACCAGGCGTTCGTATCAATTAATCACAGTAGGCGTCGACTCGTCATTTATCAACACAGACGACACCCGAGGAGTCTTCTAGTTCTCTGGGACCCTGTAACGGTGTCTTCCCGTTATAGCTACTTCCCGCTATAACTACTTTTTATTCCCGTTATAGCTACTAATTAAATTTGACAGTTGAACTAGTCCCGTTATAGCTACTGTACTATTTCTCCAGTTTACAATGTAATAAGCATTAACTGACAACTGAACAAATAATTAATAACCATGTTGGGGGGTGGAATTCAAAGTTCGCCAAAGTGGTGGGGAAACACCATCTTCCAGGTCATGGTTGCTATAAACCTGATGCTGCCGTCACACCATCACATATCAAGAATGATTGATGACTTTCATTTCTTTTTGATAAATGCAATTCTGCACTTTGTACAATTTAATTTACGTAATAGCCTTTAAAAAAACTGTTTTGCACAAGTGTTTTATGTTATTTTTCCATTTCAAATAACTGACAGTTACATTTATATATCATTCTTATGACTTTTAAAATGTGTCTTTCATTAATACATTTCATGTAGAAGTCGTACAGTAATCTGAAATAGTTAATGCTCCCTCTTGCTGTCCCCTCCTTAATTGTGAAATTAAATTAGTAGCTATAACGGGACTAATTAATCTGTCAAATGTAACGAGTAGCTATAACGGGACAAAACTGTAGCTGTAGCGGGAAGTAGCTATAACGGGAAGTAGCCATAACGGACATAGACCCCTATAACGTACATACCAACTTTTGTGCAAGACATCGGTACAAATGTTTACTGTAATAACCATCTATACTAACCACGCTGTCGCTTGCAGCAAATAATTCCGATTTGCTTCGTATTATTTTGTTGGCATTTACATTAGTCCCTTGTGTATTCAGTCTTGTGATTCCAAGGAATTCAACTAGAATTTATTAGTATTATTATTACTGCTATTTTCATTACTATTATTATTATTATTATCATCATCATCGTCAGCATCGTCTTCATAATTATTATTAGTGTTATTATTCTTATTCTTATTTATTAGTATTTACAACGTCCATTGTATGTTTAAAAAAGCGGATTTAGTCCCTGGGTACAACCTGTAATATTGTTTCACCGTCACACTGAGCGGGTGTCGTGCAGCACGCAGCCTACCGACGTCGTACTCGCTTAAGTTATTTACGCAGCCTGTAGCACGCAGCCTACCGACGTCGTACTCGCTTAAGTTATTTACGCAGCCTTTAGCACGCAGCCTACCGACGTCGTACTCGCTTAAGTTATTTACGCAGCCTGTAGCACGCAGCCTGCCGACGTCGTACTCGCTTAAGTTATTTACGCAGCCTGTAGCACGCAGCCTACTGACGTTGTACTCGCTTAAGTTATTTACGCAGCCTGTAGCACGCAGCCTACCGACGTCGTACTCGCTTAAGTTATTTACGCAGCCTGTAGCACGCAGCCTACCGACGTCGTACTCGCTTAAGTTATTTACGCAGCCTGTAGCACGCAGGCTACCGACGTCGTACTCGCTTAAGTTATTTACGCAGCCTTTAGCACGCAGCCTGCCGACGTCGTACTCGCTTAAGTTATTTACGCAGCCTGTAGCACGCAGCCTACTGACGTTGTACTCGCTTAAGTTATTTACGCAGCCTGTAGCACGCAGCCTACCGACGTCGTACTCGCTTAAGTTATTTACGCAGCCTGTAGCACGCAGCCTGCCGACGTCGTACTCGCTTAAGTTATTTACGCAGCCTGTAGCACGCAGCTTACCGACGTCGTACTCGCTTAAGTTATTTTCGTAGCCTGTAGCACGCAGCCTACCGACGTCGTACTCGCTTAAGTTATTTACGCAGCCTGTAGCACGCAGCCTACCGACGTCGTACTCGCTTAAGTTATTTACGCAGCCTGTAGCACGCAGCCTACCGACGTCGTACTCGCTTACGTTATTTACGCAGCCTGTAGCACGCAGCCTACCGACGTCGTACTCGCTTACGTTATTTACGCAGCCTGTAGCACGCAGCCTACCGACGTCGTACTCGCATACGTTATTTACGCAGCCTGTAGCACGCAGCCTACCGACGTCGTACTCGCTTACGTTATTTACGCAGCCTGTAGCACGCAGCCTACCGACGTCGTACTCGCTTAAGTTATTTACGCAGCCTGTGGCAGCACATAACAAGTACTTTTTCTGTTCGCTGTTGTTTGTATATTGAAACGGATATAGTCGGGAGCTATTTATACAAGTTGTTTCATCAGTCCAATCGTCCACTGCTTAGCTAGCATATATATTTTTTAAAAAAAATATATATATATATATATATATATATATATATATATATATATATATATATATATTATATAATCATCGCTATACCTGTTAACAATATTGTAAACCTATACATGTCTGAAGTTTATTTTATTTTACTGCATTATTCCGCAACGAAACACACTGTCGGAATCGACGTAATCGAAGTGCATTTGCCAGCAACTACGCAAGTACACACAACTACACATCACTTGTCGGCTGCGTGAGTGCGTAAACACTACACGCGGCACTAACGCACATCCATCTGTGTGTAGTTAGTAATAACCCCGGTACAGCAGCTGTCTCCGCCGTTCAACAACAAGTTGGCCGGCGGCTCCGTGCACGGGCCACGCCGCCGCTCATCGCCCCGTGCACGGGTGCTCGCGGGGACTCGCCTCAGTGCACGGGCAGACACTCCCCAGACCGCCCTAGACAGGTTTATTTGCCCACCCGTGTTTATGTTTACACTGAGACCACGCCGAGACAGCGTACAACCCCGCGGGACAACTGACCCTAGCTTTGACCACCGGGATCAGTGTATTTGGCCGACATGTCATTGTTGACGGTGGGTCAAGCAAGACAAGACTATTCGTCTGACGCTCGTGTGTGCTCGGGCTGCTGTGTGGCGCAGACTGTCGGGTTTTCTGATCTCCCTCCCTCCCTCCCTCCCTCCCTCCCTCCCTCCCTCCCTCCCTCCCTCCTCCCTCCCTCCCTCCCTCCCTCCCTCCCTCCCCCCCCCTCCCTCCCTCCCCTCCCTCCCTCCTCCTCCCTCCCTCCCTCCCTCCCTCCCTCCCTCCCCCTCCCTCCCTCCCTCCCTCCCTCCCTCCTCCTCCCTCCCTCCCTCCCTCCCTCCCTCCTCCCTCCCTCCTCCCTCCCTCCTCCTCCCTCCCTCCTCCCTCCTCCCTCTCCTCCCTCCCTCCTCCCTCCCTCTCTCCCTCACGCATCTCTCTCTCTCCCTCCCTTCCTCCCTCTCTACCTACCGATCTACCTATCCACCTACCTAACTCCCTTACTCCCTCCCTTCCTCCCTTCCACTCTCCCTCTCTCCCTCTCTCCCTCTCTCCCTCTCTCCCTCTCTCCCCTCTCCCGCTCTCCCTCTCTCCCTCTCTCCCTCTCTCCCTCTCTCCCTCTCTCCCTTCCTCAATCCTTCCCCACCTACCTCTCTTTCCACCCATACCTCCCTCCATCCCCCACCCCTCTCTCCCTCTCTCCCTCCCTCCCTCCATCCCCTCCCTCCCTCCCTTATTGGTTTGCCTTCGAGGCGTGGCATGCGTGTTAATATAAATAAGCCGTACGTCATTAGTAGCAGTAACAAGAAGCCGTCGGGGCATCGAAGAATGCATTCCGAGAAGCTTAGAAATAATCGACGACGGCTGCATGACGTCATCAATTTTCAGTGTTTACGACACCGGAACAAAACTGTAAGCAGATATAGCAACAGGCAAAATCGTCGTATATACATCACAATTATGTCGTACGCGTGGTCAGTGACAGTCGTACGCCTATGTAGATAATCAGCGCCGACGCACCCAAGTACAAGCAATGACACGTACTCAAGTCAGCAGTGGCGTCTCGAGAAACAATCGCATTGCTTTCCTCGAGCCGTGGTAGTCATAGTTTCAGACACATTCACAAATTGACAGTCACATTTCTGGATTCTGCGTGTACGGATATGACGTCAGAACAGCGCCGGATTTAAGCCAGTGTTAGGAAGGTCCACAATAGGCACGTCCTGCAAAAATCGTATACTGTCCGTTTCGCATGCCAATATGTTGAAGTACTCGAATTATATTTAAACACGTTTCTACGCTAGATAAATTACCCAACATTTTTGTGGATGTCCACATAAAAAAGTTATTGTTTCATTGTAATTATTCCCCATGGTTATAACAACTAAACTGCAAAATTCGGACCCGAGACATTATTTTTACTGGATCGAAATAGCGCCGGAATAAAATATAAACACAAGGCATACGTAAAACTACCGTGACGTAACAACGACTTACAAAAGCCACCACTCTGCCAGTGCGGTGATATTGTTTCGCCAAATATTAATTGTCGTCAAGTTTACATATCGACTCGGTTCTCGTTCGAAGGTCGACGACGCTATATTCAGTCCCGGTCGGCGTGAACTGTGTAGATAGGCCCGTAATGTCACGTGACATATGACTTGACACGTGACGATCACGTAGCCACATGGTGGCGATCAGCTGTATCGTAGGAGCGGTAGGTCAGACGGAACAGTGTCACGTGTTGACTGGAGACGGGAGGGTTGTCTCTTTTGCATCTAGTTTTCGCAAACCAGTGCTTTGTGGGTTTTTACCAACACTCTGATAATATACATCTGTTGTGTATTTCTGGCGATAACCGTGGCTGCCTAGAAATTATTTGTAGGCGTCACATTCAAAACGGATTTGGAAGCTTGTTTACGTGTGTATAAAGTTCACTCTCTGCCTGTCAGTGCACATTCAGCCACGTCCTAGGCATGTGGTGCAATTTTGGTCAATGCTCCTGTCTAGTTCTTTTGTGTGAACGCAAGGGCCGAGGAGTGTCAACTCTACAAACCAACATTAGTCACGGCGGCATGAACAACTGACAACCATTGCACGACAAAAAGACAATAATTCATATTATGAAAGATCTCCCTCTATCGGAAATCCGAGTGCCCGACTTGTTCGAACATAACACGCTGGAACATATTATGTTCCAGCGTGTTACATTCCAGCGTGTTATGTTTCAGCGTGTTATGTTTCGGTGTGTTATGTTCCAACGTGTTATGTTCCAGTGTGTTATGTTCCCACGTGTTATGTTCCAGCGTGTTATGTTCCAGCGTGTTATGTTCTAACGTGTTATGTTCTAATGTGTTATGTTCCAGCGTGTTATGTTCCAACGTGTTATGTTCCAACGTGTTATGTTCCAGCGTGTTATGTTCCCACGTGTTATGTTCCAGCGTGTTATGTTCCAGCGTGTTATGTTCAAGCGTGTTATGTTCCAGCGCATTATGTTCCAGCGTGTTATGTTCCAGCGCGTTATGTTCCAGCGTGTTATGTTCCAGCGTGTTATGTTCCAGCGTGTTATGTTCCAGCGTGTTATGTTCAAGCCTGTTATGTTCCAGCGTGTTATGTTCCAGCGTGTTATGTTCCAGCATGTTATGTTCCAGCGTGTTATGTTCCCACGTGTTATGTTCCAGCGTGTTATGTTCCAGCGTGTTATGTTCAAGCGTGTTATGTTCCAACGTGTTATGTTCTAGCGTGTTATGTTCTAACGTATTATGTTCCAGCGTGTTATGTTCTAATGTGTTATGTTCCAGTGTGTTATGTTCCAGCGTGTTATGTTCCAGCGTGTTATGTTCCAACGTGTTATGTTCCAACGTGTTATGTTCCAACGTGTTATGTTCTACCGTGTTATGTTCTAACGTGTTATGTTCCAGCGTGTTATGTTCCAACGTGTTATGTTCTAACGTGTTATGTTCCAGCGTGTTATGTTCCAGCGTGCTATGTTCCAGCGCATTATGTTCCAGCGTGTTATGTTCCAGCGTGTTATGTTCCAGCGTGTTATGTTCCAGCGTGTTATGTTCCAGCGTGTTATGTTCCAGCGTGTTATGTTCAAGCCTGTTATGTTCCAGCGCGTTATGTTCCAGCGTGTTATGTTCCAGCATGTTATGTTCCAGCGTGTTATGTTCCCACGTGTTATGTTCCAGCGTGTTATGTTCCAGCGTGTTATGTTCAAGCGTGTTATGTTCCAACGTGTTATGTTCTAGCGTGTTATGTTCTAACGTATTATGTTCCAGCGTGTTATGTTCTAATGTGTTATGTTCCAGTGTGTTATGTTCCAGCGTGTTATGTTCCAGCGTGTTATGTTCAAGCCTGTTATGTTCCAGCGCGTTATGTTCCAGCGTGTTATGTTCCAGCATGTTATGTTCCAGCGTGTTATGTTCCCACGTGTTATGTTCCAGCGTGTTATGTTCCAGCGTGTTATGTTCAAGCGTGTTATGTTCCAGCGTGTTATGTTCCAGCGTTTTTGTTCTACCGTGTTATGTTCCAGCGTGTTATGTTCCAACGTGTTATGTTCCAGCGTGTTATGTTCTAACGTGTTATGTTCCAGCGTGTTATGTTCCAGCGTGTTATGTTCCAACGTGTTATGTTCCAACGTGTTATGTTCTACCGTGTTATGTTCTAACGTGTTATGTTCCAGCGTGTTATGTTCCAACGTGTTATGTTCTAACGTGTTATGTTCCAGCGTGTTATGTTCCAGCGTGCTATGTTCATTCCTCTACTGCGAACCGCAACACACCATAGATAGTGCAAACACCGCACTGAGTCTAGCGACGTGACTTTGTTTTTCTTGACCCACGTTACACGAATAGGTTAAATAACGCGAACAACGTTCGATAGCACCAAACTGCAGAAGCAGGAAGTGAAACGTCCGCGAATTTGTGGATTCTTCGTTTTCCAGTTAACATGAAACTCACCGACTCTATCGATGGCTGATTTTATAGAAATATTACATATTAAATACAACACTTTAAATGTGTCTGCAATAGTGTGCATTCATATGCACAGCTGTAGGCATATTTAATGTTTGAAGCGATACACATATAATATAACACAAACAAACGTATCGAGACTAGATTATGCAAAGGTGTCCGAACAGAGGACTGGCATGGAGTGGACACTGGGCAGTTGATATTTACACCAACAATATAACAACATTGTTTGAATTGTGTACATGACTTGTTGGGGGACAACTCAGGCCCTTCCCCCCAAAGTTCACCAACTGTCGATATCGGTGTTTTGTAATGTTGCCATGTATGTAACAGCGTATTCTGGCAGATGTCACTTCCGCCGGTAATAACTCATGCTGGATCAGTAGAGGCGATGGTGGCATGGTCAACACCTGTCGTTGAATGTGAGAATGTGAGAGACGGCGTTGAGATTAACACATGTACGATCACACACACACGCGGACACACGCGGACACACGCGCACGCGCACGCACGCGCACGCGCACGCGCACGCGCACGCGCCGCGCACGCACACGCGCACGCACACGCACACGCACACGCACACACACACCCCAACCGTTATCATAACGTAGACCCGAGTTGACAGCCCACACCGCCGGCCGCCCCGGTCACCCCGTCGCTCGGGTCAAGAGCTGCCGTCAGGTCGATAAAGCGACACTCGTTCGACGACAGAGCAGCCATTGATTTTTAGATCTGGTTAGTTAATCGCGGCCCCCGCGGTGTCCAAGGCCTCGGAGAGTAGGCCCGAGAAATCACAGCGCACAGCGCTCGCCGTTATACAATTAGTCGATTCTCACAGCGAGTAGACATTCCAAGACAGGAGCTGGTCAGCAAGTAGCCGCTGTCCTCCCAAGGTCATGTTTATGGCATTCTAGGACGAGAACACGAGGGATGTAGGAGCACGTCGAACCACACACCCTGGTCAAAATAGTATATATATATATATATATATATATATATATATATATATTTATATTTATATTTATATTTATATTTATATTATATTTATATTATATTATATTATATTTTATATTTATATACTTTATACTTATATTATATTATACTTATACTTATACTTATACTTATACTTATACTTATACTTATACTTATACTTATACTTATACTTATATTATACTTTATCTACTTTATTTACTTACTATTTATATTTATATTTACATTTATATTTAATTTATATTTATATTTATATTTATATTTATATTTATATTTATATTTATATTTATATTTATATTTATATTTATATTTATATTTAATTTAATTTACATTTACATTTACATTTAATTTACATTTATATTTATATTTAATTTAATTATTTTACATTTACATTTACATTTACATTTATTTATTTAATTTATTATTTACATTTACTATTTACATTTATATTTAATTTACATTTACATTTACATTTACATTTATCATTTACATTTTACATTTACATTTACATTTACATTTATATTTAATATTTACATTTACATTTACATTTACATTTACATTTACATTTACATTTACATTTACATTTATATTTGCATTTACATTTACATTTAATTTATTCATTTCATTTACATTTGCATTTGCATTTGCATTTGCATTTACATTTACATTTACATTTACATTTACATTTACATTTACATTTACATTTACATTTACATTTACATTTACATTTACATTTACATTTACATTTACATTTACATTTACATTTACATTTACATTTGCATTTGCATTTGCATTTGCATTTGCATTTGCATTTGCATTTGCATTTGCATTTGCATTTGCATTTGCATTTGCATTTGCATTTACATTTACATTTACATTTACATTTACATTTACATTTACATTTACATTTACATTTACACTTACACTTACACTTACACTTACACTTACACTTACACTTACACTTACACTTAGACTTAGACTTAGACTTATACTTATACTTATACTTATACTTATACTTATACTTATATACTTATACTTATTACATTTACATTTACATTTACATTTACATTTACATTTACATTTACATTTATATTTATATTTATATTTATTTTATATTATATTTATATTATATTTATATTTATATATATTATTTATTATTTATATATAATATATATATATATATATATATATATATTTTTATATATATATTATATAATGTATATATTATATATATAATATATATATATATATATATATATATATATATATATATATATATAAAACGTTGCATTGCATTGCATTGCATTGCATTGCATTGCATTGCATTGCATTGCATTGCATTGCATTGCATTGCATTGCATTGCATTGCATTGCATTGCATTGCATTGCATCGCCGAGTCGAAATGGTTGTGCGAGTTTACTTAGTCGACGTTGTCCTCGTGACAATATGATGACCACTCAACCGCATGAAAGAGTACCTACCTGGCTATAGACAGTGATGGATATATCAATTTAAAGATATTACTTGCGTGCTAATGCAGCGTGGCTGAATGGTTCCCAAAAAGACAAGACCGTGTACTGCTGGACAGGGTTGCTAGGATGGACAAAGCGAGGCGCTCTGAGGAGCCGTGCGGTCCAGACACGGCTCCGTGAGGACGTGCTCTGTTGTACGGCGGCAGCACGAGTGCCGAGTGGCGTGACCCTGGTGAGTGCATCAGACATCTCCCCCACCCAGAGATGCAATTTTACCCTCCGGGTACAAAAAGTGCAACTCATATATATAAGTCGGGTCTGTACAGTGACACGTTATGGTTAGCGTAGGCGGCGTCTGTAGTCAACCCAATGACCCTGTGACCTCCGTTAACGGGGTATCTGCCACCAGGCACTCTAGCGTACGAAGTCGTGGGACATAATAGATTATAGTGTGGTCGGCTTGTTTCTTCCATCTACAACGTACACACTTACACACATATTCCCAGGGCCCCCAGTAAGTGGATCGCCCCCCCCCCCGCCGATGAACTTACTTTGTAAGTGTCCAGAAATAAAAACTACACTATTCAGAACAGCAAAATGATATCCACACGAATCACGATTACCAAAACAATGTTTATAATAACCGTTCAAAATACCTAAAGGACAATTGTAGAGATGTATCAGTAAGATGTGGTCGTTCACGATGCATCGGGTTTTGTTTTCTGTTGCACGTGCACAAATTAACACGCGAAACTCACTCAAAAGTAATTTTACGTCCATTTTCCGCGTCGTATTAAATGTATCCAGCTTCAAATCCGACGTAGTGTCATTTAATGATGATGATGATGATAATAATAACAATAACAACAACAACAACAACAACAATAACAACAACAATAACAATAACTGTATTCATAATGCGCCGTATGTCCAACATATACTTCCGCTCAGAGCCTATACAATAAGGCCTACATACATAGATATCTTCTAATCATCTAATCTAATCTAATCTATCTTCTACGATATCTTCTAATCATGTCGCAAATGCATTTACCTTCAACGCGGGCATATTTCGCTAAACAGTAACGCATCTATCTCTGTTTTCCAGAGTATCACAAACAAGACAGCCATGCATGCACCTTCACTTTCGCTTCAAATTGGAACATGTCACTGCGAAATAACATCTCAACTGGGCGTGAGACGTCCAGGAATAGCATTATCAACTCATATTTAGAAACGAAAAACATTTTTTATATTGAATTTATGTTTGTTTTATTATTTATTAAAGTTTAAAGTTACCATAAACCAATTTGTTTCCATATTTACTGTCCACAAATTATGTTTAGAGGTCTATCGTACGGTAACCGAATTCCGTCAGTACCAAAATTTGGCAATAGTTAACTTTAAAATACTGCAGCGCGCGCGTTGCTAGGAGACGAGGGAAACACGTGCAAAAATTCCATGTGAATATTAGGCCGTCTCTGTCGTTTAATTTTGCAAAGTATGTATCCATTATATGGATGGACATTGCAGTTATTATTATTATTATTATCGTTACTATTTATAATAATAACTATTATGAATATGATTTCCCCTCGTCAACTAGCTATATGCACCCTCTAGACCGCGTTTAGTTGACTACGATGGAATTGGGTTACCGGCGGAATCCGGTTACCGAACGTTACTCTAGTTCACATAAATACTGTAAGATCGGCTGGTATTGCGTCATGTATCGGCGCCGCGAATCAGCGATGTTCACTAAACCATGCACGTTTAGTCAACCGTGAACGCTTAGTTTAATTGCACGATGTTCACTAAACCATGCACGTTTAGTCAACCGTGAACGCTTAGTTTAATTGCACGATGTTCACTAAACCATGCACGTTTAGTCAACAGTGAACGCTTAGTTTAATTGCACGATGTTCGCTAAACCATAAACGTACGCAAGAACAACCAACTCGGTGTTTACGACAATTCTTTCTGCGTGCAAAAATTCTTTTAACGATAGTGGGTCTTAAATTTAAATCACTGACTCTTTATTCGAATATAATAGGATATAATAAATAATAATACTATAATAGTTTTATTTCACTCTGGGCAATCATAGAGATTGAAATGGGTGCATAAAACATGCAAAGTATATTTGTAAAAAAAATTGATTGAAATAATATATAATTTAAGACATTAGCATAACAATAAATTATAATGTAGACAATAATATATATATATATATATATATATATATATATATATATATATATATATATATATATATATATATATATATATATATATATATATATATTATACCGTCAGAAGGTCTTCAACGGTAATGCTTGATCGTTTGAGTTGTAGCAGTAGAAACAGCCTCTTGCCTGCTTTTCGTGTTATTTCATCAACGTGTACGTCCCATGTCAGGTTGTTGGTGGTGGTAATGCCAAGTATCTTCGCCAAATATACCCGGAAATAAATTAACGACCGGACCAGTTATGTCGTTCTGCTACCTGGTTCGCCCGCACGCTGAAACCAGTGGCGCAAGACCGACAGTTGTCTGCGCTGAGTTGCCGTCTGCGGTTCGGTTAAAAATAGCGCCGTGGAACTTTGCCGCCCCCCCCCGAGGCACGCGACCAGGCGGCTTGGGTAAACACCGGCGCGACACGCGCTCTCTCCCCACGCATTCACAGCCGCTGTCGACCCACCAGTTCGTGTTTGACGATACTTCGATGCGTGGCAGGGTAAAGTTCGGGTGAATCGTACAGGTGGATGTGATCTTACCACCGAGGAAATAGGTTGTATTTTATTGCACGGTGAAAACAACTACACAATGGCTCGCCCAGCGCATGTGTAGGGTTTGTTCAAGCGTAGTTTAGACGTCAGCTAGCTCTAGTTTAGACGTCATCTAGCTCTAGTTTAGACGTCAGCTAGCTCTAGTTTAGACGTCATCTAGCTCTAGTTTAGACGTCAGCTAGCTCTAGTTTAGACGCCATCTAGCTCTAGTTTAGACGTCAGCTAGCTTTAGTTTAGACGTCAGCTAGCTCTAGTTTCGACGTCAGCTAGCTCATTTTGAACCGGAAACATCTCGGACATTTGTTTCTAATTATTCTGTTTTATTATAATCTGCGTCTGATTATTCGCTGTTGTGTGACCCTTTCTGTGATAATGTAGGTCATCGACATGGCCCCGACCTCGCCCAGGCTAGTTCTTATATCCGACTGTGCTACAAATGGCAAGTCGGGGACAACGTAGGACATAAGTAAAACGGTATGGGTCTTTTAATGTGTTGAGACTTGAGTACAGAAAGGCCACGATAGGGTCCTTAACGGACGATTGGAACTGTTTGACTTCTCTCGTAATGGCATAGCTGAATGGAGTACATGAATTATAAGTCAAATCGAGTACGTGCGTGTGTGCGTGTGTGCGTGTGTGCGTGTGTGCGTGTGTGCGTGTGTGCGTGTGTGCGTGTGTGCGTGTGTGCGTGTGTGCGTGTGTGCGTGTGTGCGTGTGTGCGTGTGTGCGTGTGTGCGTGTGTGCGTGTGTGCGTGTGTGCGTGTGTGCGTGTGTGCGTGTGTGCGTGTGTGCGTGTGTGCGTGTCTAGTACACTATGTATGTATGTATGTATGTATGTATGTATGTATGTATGTTGTTGTGTGTGTGTGTGTGTGTGTGTGTGGTGCGTGCGTGCGTGCGTGCGTGCGTGCGTGCGTGCGTGCGTGCGTGCGTGCGTGTGTGTGTGTGTGTGTGTGTGCGGGCGCGTGTGCGCTTCTGTAAGTGCTTCCGTCCATGTATGCATGTTTGACGACATAATGTTTTAAACTGTTAAAGAAATTCTTTGTAAGGTGATAATATTTTATACTTTCGGTATGTAGGCATACTGTCTCATAACATGATAAGTTTCCATAAGTATTTTCTCTGCTATTTTTGTCTTGCAAATATAAGCCTAACTTTGGTGTTATCTGCGCAACAAGTCGATCGTTATAAATTATGATCTAAAGTTCTGTATTTATACGAATCACTTCGAGCTTGCCGTCACGTGGGTAATTCATTTTGCAGCACGATTATAATGTTTAGTCATGCAGGCGCAGTGAATTAACCAATGACCGTTGACTTTAAACACAGTGAACTTATCGGATAAATTATACATTAAAAGAGTTTACAATTCTCATCAAAGAATCCCTTTAATGATAGATTTCCGTTATGAGCTTTATATTCTCTTGAAACGGTCCCTGGCTCCGCACTTCTTTCTGGCCCCAATAGTCGCGAATGATCTAGGATAGGTCTCTACACTCTACTCTACACGCGAATACGTCTGCCCCCTTTATTTGTGAACGGCTTATTCAGGTGACACACGTATTGACCGAGCCGTTGAGAGCTTTCTTTTCTAAACTGTAGACTTGTGTTAGAAATAAACGTGGGAAGTTTATTGTTAACGTAATCGTATGACGTATAAAACATTGCGCAAACAATCTTTGTTGTTGATTGTGATCTGAACATTGGCCTACCAAGAATGGTGTCGACTGGTCGCTTTTGTTTATTCGCACGGTAACACAAAAATGCAAACAACAGTTATGTATTGTACCCGTCTTATCACAAAACTGATCACTCTCCGACCTCCGATCAGCATGTTGTAATGAGGCAGTATGTGTGGCGTCTACACCGGTGGTCTAACGACTGAATGACCAGGTCACAGCGATATCACGAACATTATTCTACACAAAACCGCATGGAGAGATTGGCGTGTGTGTGTGTGTGTGTGTGCGTGTGCGCGTGCGCGTGCGCGTGCTCGTGCGCGTGCGCGTGCGCGTGCGCCTGCGCCTGCGCCTGCGCGCGTGCGCGTGCGCGTGCGCGTGCGCGTGCGCGTGCGCGTGCGCGGGTGCGGGTGCGGGTGCGTGGGTGTGGGTGTGGGTTAGTTGGTGGGTGGGGTGCGTGCGTGCGTGCGTGCGTGAGTGCTTGCGTGTGATGTTTTATGTTGTGTATGATTTTTTCATGTTTATATATATATATATATATATATATATATATATATATATATATATATATATATATATATATATGCAATATGCATTACATTTAGATACTATGTACATATACACATACACATACATGTCCATATACATAATGTTATACATATACGATTGCGCATACACATAGGGCATACGCATACGCATACGCATACATGAGGGAACTACATTTTATTAACACACACGCCTACACAAGCACACGCACACGAACACGCATGCACGCACGCACCCACAACACAACTCGCACACGTTTCGGGCTGTGAGTGCTTGCCCCACTGGGCGGTGAGTGACCGGCAAGCACGCGCTGACACCGCGAGCTGTGACGTCATGCCGTCTGCGCCTGTGCTGGGTGTTGATTCGCACTGATTTCGCCTCTTAGCGCAAGCAGACTTAGGTCGGCCTGAAGTGTTGCCAAGCCTGTGTATTTATATATATCTGACCTCTGGATATCTCCAGCGGGGGAAAGTTAACTGCGGCGTCATGAGGCATGGGCATCTCACCTTCACTCTGCCTTAGGAATAAAACAATTACGTGTTTCCCTCAGTGTCCGTGCATACATCTTATCCTCAGTGTCCGTGCATACATCTTGTCCTCGGTGTCCGTGCATACACCTTATCCTCAGTATCCGTGCATACACCTTATCCTCAGTGTCCGTGCATACATCTTGTCCTCAGTGTCCGTGCATACACCTTATCCTCGGTGTCCGTGCATACATCTTGTCCTCAGTGTCCGTGCATACACCTTATCCTCAGTGTCCGTGCATACATCTTATCCTCAGTGTCCGTGCATAGATCTTATCCTCAGTGTCTGTGCATACACCTTATCCTCAGTGTCCGTGCATACATCTTATCCTCAGTGTCCGTGCATAGATCTTATCCTCAGTGTCCGTGCATACACCTTATCCTCAGTGTCCGTGCATATATCTTGTCCTCAGTGTCCGTGCATACACCTTATCCTCAGTGTCTGTGCATACATCTTATCCTCAGTGTCCGTGCATACATCTTATCCTCAGTGTCCGTGCATAGATCTTGTCCTCGGTGTCCGTGCATACACCTTATCCTCAGTATCCGTGCATACACCTTATCCTCAGTGTCCGTGCATACATCTTGTCCTCAGTGTCCGTGCATACATCTTATCCTCAGTGTCCGTGCATACATCTTATCCTCAGTGTCCGTGCATACATCTTATCCTCAGTGTCAGTGCATACACCTTATCCTCAGTGTCTGTGCATACATCTTATCCTCAGTGTCCGTGCATACATCTTATCCTCAGTGTCCGTGCATACATCTCATCCTCAGTGTCCGTGCATACATCTTATCCTCAGTGTCCGTGCATACATCTCATCCTCAGTGTCCGTGCATACATCTTATCCTCAGTGTCCGTGCATACATCTTGTCCTCGGTGTCCGTGCATACACCTTATCCTCAGTATCCGTGCATACACCTTATCCTCAGTGTCCGTGCATACATCTTGTCCTCAGTGTCCGTGCATACACCTTATCCTCGGTGTCCGTGCATACATCTTGTCCTCAGTGTCCGTGCATACACCTTATCCTCAGTGTCCGTGCATACATCTTATCCTCAGTGTCCGTGCATAGATCTTATCCTCAGTGTCTGTGCATACACCTTATCCTCAGTGTCCGTGCATACATCTTATCCTCAGTGTCCGTGCATAGATCTTATCCTCAGTGTCCGTGCATACACCTTATCCTCAGTGTCCGTGCATATATCTTGTCCTCAGTGTCCGTGCATACACCTTATCCTCAGTGTCTGTGCATACATCTTATCCTCAGTGTCCGTGCATACATCTTATCCTCAGTGTCCGTGCATAGATCTTATCCTCAGTGTCCGTGCATACACCTTATCCTCAGTGTCCGTGCATACATCTTGTCCTCAGTGTCCGTGCATACATCTTATCCTCAGTGTCCGTGCATACATCTTATCCTCAGTGTCCGTGCATACATCTCATCCTCAGTGTCAGTGCATACACCTTATCCTCAGTGTCTGTGCATACATCTTATCCTCAGTGTCCGTGCATACATCTTATCCTCAGTGTCCGTGCATACATCTCATCCTCAGTGTCCGTGCATACATCTTATCCTCAGTGTACGTGCATACATCTCATCCTCAGTGTCCGTGCATACACCTTATCCTCAGTGTCCGTGCATACATCTTATCCTCAGTGTCCGTGCATACATCTTTCCTCAGTGTCCGTGCATACATCTTATCCTCAGTGTCAATGCATACACCTTATCCTCAGTGTCTGTGCATACACCTTATCCTCAGTGTCTGTGCATACACCTTATCCTCAGTGTCCGTGCATACACCTTATCCTCAGTGTATGTGCATACACCTTATCCTCAGTGTCTGTGCATACACATTATCCTCAGTGTCCGTGCATACACCTTATCCTCAGTGTCTGTGCATACACCTTATCCTCAGTGTCTGTGCATACACCTTATCCTCAATGACCGTGCATACATCTTATCCTCAGTGTCCGTGCATACACCTTATCCTCAGTGTCTGTGCATACACCTTATCCTCAGTGTCCGTGCATACACCTTATCCTCAGTGTCCGTGCATACATCTTGTCCTCAGTGTCTGGGCATATATCGTCTCCGTACTTGCGAACGTCGTAGGCGCCTGCTTCACAATTTACCCATCACTGATAATGTGCTTGCCTTCGTTACTTTGCGGTATGATGTACTTACTCATTTTTACGTACTTATTCATTCATTCACTCCCTCACTCACTCACTCACTCACTCACTCACTCACTCACTCACTCACTCACTCACTCACTCACTCACTCACTCACTCACTCACTCACTCACTCACTCACTCCTCCTCACTCACTCACTCACTCACCCACACACCCACTCACTCACTCCTCACTCACTCAAGTTGGGAGCAAAGCCCATGGTACATGTTCGGTCACCCACTCTTCATGGTTTGATGTTGTGTTCTCGATCTCTCCCACTGTCCACCTTGGAATGTGGCTGGTGGACGACGTATGGGTTTGATCTCGTTCTCAGTCGGACTTAGGATGACCATGTCATACGACACAGAGGTCACCCAGGGCCATGAAACGTCTCAGGAGGTGGTCGCGTGGCGCCTATTGCATCATACTTGAGTGTCAACTGAGATGCCACCCCACCTCGTTAAAGGGTGATTAGGACGGCGATTGTTTGTTTACTTCTGACTGACCGCCTAAATGATTGGTGTTTGTCTTCTAACCTAGCGTTCACGTCAAGTGCAGGTCACGCATCAGTGCCCAGTGACCTGCGTCGTCATCA
Source organism: Ridgeia piscesae (assembly GCA_025642075.2). Lineage (NCBI taxonomy): Eukaryota > Metazoa > Annelida > Polychaeta > Sabellida > Siboglinidae > Ridgeia > Ridgeia piscesae. The sequence goes on from JAODUO010000978.1 coordinate 166,238, forward strand.
TTAATAATTGGTCTCCTGTCGTTAGATGGTTAGACCGTCCGTCACCAGCCACTTTTAAATCTCAATCCTCACTCAAATCGCAAACCGATCGTCCTTACTCTCCAGTAACAGGTATGTCGGTCACACGACAGTCCCAAACCCCAACACGCATGACGAGACTACGGTAACAAGCCTGTCGACGGTACGAGACTGCCCAGTAGCAACCCTCTCAATCTTACGAGACTCTCAAATAACAAGCATGTCGATAATATGAGAGTCTCTAATCCTAAGCCTGTCGAACATATAACACTCTGAAGTCGCCCGTGTGTCGATCTCACTGCGCTACACTGTCGTCACTTTGATACTATACACCATACTCACTGGAACAGTAAACACCAGTCTCACCTCGAGACAATACAGTATCTTTACTGAGATACTAGACACTATCATCGCTCTGATACTAGACATCATATTCACTGAGAGTAGACATTATCCTAGCTCTAATACTAGACATCATATTCACTGAGAGTAGACATTATCCTAGCTCTAATACTAGACATCATATTCACTGAGAGTAGACATTAAATCCAAAAAGGGTTTTTCCTAAATACTAGACATCATATTCACTGAGAGTAGACATTATCCAAGCTCTAATACTAGACATCATATTCACTGAGAGTAGACATTATCCTAGCTCTAATACTAGACATCTTTATTAAAAACCTGGAAAAAAAAGGGTAGACATTATCCTAGCTCTAAAAACTAAAAAAACTTTTCCATTTAAAAATTTTTCCCAAAACCCTTTTAAAAAAAAAGGGAAAGTTTAAAAGGGAAACCCCAAAAATTTTTAAAAATTTTCCCAAAAAGGGTTTTTCCTGAATACTAGACATCATATTCACTGAGAGTAGACATTATCCTAGCTCTAATACTAGACATCATATTCACTGAGAGTAGACATTATCCTAGCTCTAATACTAGACATCATATTCACTGAGAGTAGACATTATCCTAGCTAAAAATTGAATATTTTCCCTAGATTAAAAACCCTGGGTTAATACAAACTTTTTCATGAATAAAATTTCCCTAGTTAATTAAAATTTTTGGGATAAATTACCCTACTCTAAATGAATATTTTCCCTGAATAAAATTTCCCTAGTTCAGGGAATATGTGTCTAGTATTAGAAAAAGTTATTTTGTATTGTCTGGGGTAGACTGGTTTTACTTTCCAGTAAATAGGGTGTATAGTTTTAAAGTAGGAAATGTAGCGCAGTGAGATCGACACACGGGCGACTTCAGAGTGTTATATGTTCGACAGGCTTAGGATTAGAGACTCTCATATTATCGACATGCTTGTTATTTGAGAGTCTCGTAAGATTGAGAGGGTTGCTACTGGGCAGTCTCGTACCGTCGACAGGCTTGTTACCGTAGTCTCGTCATGCGTGTTGGGGTTTGGGACTGTCGTGTGACCGACATACCTGTTACTGGAGAGTAAGGACGATCGGTTTGCGATTTGAGTGAGGATTGAGATTTAAAAGTGGCTGGTGACGGACGGTCTAACCATCTAACGACAGGAGACCAATTATTAATGATGACGACGCAGGTCACTGGGCACTGATGCGTGACCTGCACTTGACGTGAACGCTAGGTTAGAAGACAAACACCAATCATTTAAGGGGGTCAGTCAGAAATAAACAAACAATCCCTTTCCCAATCACCCCTTTTTGAGGTGGGGGCCCTCTCAGTTGACACTCAAGTATGATGCAATTTGGCGCCCGCGACCCCCTCCCGAACGTTTCATGGCCCCGGGGGACCTCTGTGTCTTTGAAAGGTCATCCCCAAGTCCCACGAGGAAAGAGATCAAACCCATACGTGTCCACCAGCCCATTCCAAAGGGGGACAGTGGGGGGATCGGGGAAAAACAACTCAAACCATGAAAAGGGGGGGTGCCGCCGCCCCTTTTCTTAACGAGTGAAATGGTGGTGAGTGTATGAGGGAAATGGTGGTGGTGGTGGTGGTGGGTGGTGGTGGTGGTGGTGGTGGTGGTGGTGGTGGTGGTGGTGGTGGTGGTGGTGGTGGTGAGTGGTGGTGGTGAATGAATAAGTACGTAAAAATGAGTAAGTACATCATACCGCAAAGTAAGGGAAACATTTTCAGTGATGGGTAAATTTCACCCTAAGCTTTTGCAATAGGAGAAGATTATGCCCGGGCACTGAGGACAAGATTATGCACGGACACTGAAAAAATAAGGTGTATGCACGGACCCCTGAAAAAAAAAGGTGTATGCACAGAAATGAAGGGTAAGGGAACAACTAGGGTAAAAGTATGCACGGGCTTTAGGAAAAAGGTGTATGCACAGACACTGAGGATAAGGTGTATGCACAGACACTGGGGAAAAGGGGTATGCACGGACACTGAGGATAATGTGTATGCACAGACACTGAGGATAAATGCACATACACTGAGGAAAAAGGGGTTTTTTAATTTTAAACACGAATAAGGTTTTATGCCAGAATTTTAGGAATAAGGGGTATGCATTAATTTTTAGGATAAGATGTATGCACGGGCCCCTGAGGCAAGATGTATGCCCCAACTTGGGAAAAAATTTTGCACGGAACTGAAAAAAAGGTGTATGCAGGCCTGAGGTTTAGAAAGTATGCACGTACACTGAGGAAAAAAGTATGCAGGCCCGAAAGAATTAAGGGCCCTTAAAATGCACGGGCACTGAGGAAAAAGATGTATGGCCCGGGGATAAAATGTATCCCCCTGAGGAAAGAGATTTCACGGCCTGAAAAAAAGATTATGCACGGACACTGAGGTTTTAAAATTTATGCACGGCCTGAGGCAAGATTATGCACGGAAAACTGAGGATAAGGGTATGCCACACTGAGGGTAAGATTTTGCACGGCCTGAAAAATAAGATTATGCACGGGCACTGAGGAAAAATGTATGCACAGACACTGAGGATAAGGGGTCCCGGGCACTGAGGACAAGATATATGCACGGACACTGAGGTAAGGTGTATGCACGGGCACTGAGGATAAGATCTATGCACGGACACTGAGGATAAGATGTATGCACGGGCACTGAGGATAAGGTGTATGCACGGGCACTGAGGGAATAAAAGGGTGTATGCACGGACACTGAGGATAAAATGTATGCACGGGCACTGAGGAAAAAGATTATGCACGGGCACCGAGGAAAAAGGGGTTTCACGGACCCCCAGGAAAAATTATGCCGGGCACTGAGGATAAGGTGTAAAGCACGGATTTCTGAGGATAAAGGGGTATGCACGGACACCGAAAAACAAGATTTTGCAGGGCACTGAGGAAAAAGATTTTTGAGGCCTGAAAAAATGGGTTATGCACGGGCAAATTTAAAATGTATCCCTTTGGGTGTATGCACGGACACTGGGATTGTTTAAAAAACTGAGGGTAAGATGTATGCACAGACACTGAGGATAAGGGGACGGGCACTGAGGATGAGATGTATGCAGGCACTGAATAAATTTCACGGAAAGGGTAAAATGTTTTTGGGGCACTGAGGGATTTTGCCCCAATGAGGTAAGGGGTATGCAGGGTACTGAGGATAAGGGTATGCACGGACCCGGGAAAATCTATCCACAATGAGGAAAAAGATGTATGCACGGGCACTGAGGATAAGGTGTATGCACGGGCACTGAGGATAAGGGGTGGGTAGGACAAGATTATGCACGGACACTGAGGATAAGGTGTATGCACGGGCACTGAATTGTCTATGCACGGGCACTGAGGAATGTGTATGCACGGCCCCTGAGGATAAGGGTTTTGCACAGACACTGAGGTAAGATCTATGCACGGGCCTGAGGATAAATTTTGCACGGGCCGAGGAAAAAAGGGAAAAGCACGGACACTGAACAAAAAATTTCACGGACACCGAGGAAAAAGGGGTATGCACGGACACTGAGGGCAAGATGTATGCACGGACACTGAGGAAAAATGTATGCACGGATACTGAGGATAAGGTGTATGCACGGAACCAGGAAAAGATGTATGCACGGACACTGAATAAGATTAAAGCCGGGCACTGAGGGAAACAGTTTTTTTTATTCCCAAGGCAAAAGGGGAGATGCCCATGCCTCATGACGCCGCAGTTAACTTTCCCCCGCTGGAGATATCCAGAGGTCAGATATATATAAATACACAGGCTTGGCAACACTTCAGGCCGACCTAAGTCTGCTTGCGCTAAGAGGCGAAATCAGTGCGAATCAACACCCAGCACAGGCGCAGACGGCATGACGTCACAGCTCGCGGTGTCAGCGCGTGCTTGCCGGTCACTCACCGCCCAGTGGGGCAAGCACTCACAGCCCGAAACGTGTGCGAGTTGTGTTGTGGGTGCGTGCGTGCATGCGTGTTCGTGTGCGTGTGCTTGTGTAGGCGTGTGTGTTAATAAAATGTAGTTCCCTCATGTATGCGTATGCGTACCCCTATGTTTTTGGGAAACTATATTATAACATTATTATATGGAAAATTTATGTGTAAAGTGTATATGTAAAAGTATCAAATGTAATGCATATTAATTTTATATATATATATATATATATATATATATATATATATATATATATATATATATATATAAACATGAAAAAAACATAAAAACAAAAAACCCCGCAACACCACGCAAGCACCACCCCGCACCCACCCACCAACAACCCCCCACCCCGCACCCGCACCCCGCACCCGCACCCGCACCCGCGCACGCGCACGCGCACGCCACCCCACGCCACGCGCACGCGCACAGGCGCAGGCCGGGCCGCGCACGCGCCGCGCCGGACGCGCACGCGCACGCGCCCCGCCCCACACACACACACACACGCCAATCTCTCCATGCGGTTTTGTGTAGAATAATGTTCGTGATATCGCTGTGACCTGGTCATTCAGTCGTTAGACCACCGGTGTAGACGCCACACATACTGCCTCATTACAACATGCTGATCGGAGGTCGGAGAGTGATCAGTTTTGTGATAAGACGGGTACAATACATAACTGTTGTTTGCATTTTTGTGTTACCGTGCGAATAAACAAAAGCGACCAGTCGACACCATTCTTGGTAGGCCAATGTTCAGATCACAATCAACAACAAAGATTGTTTGCGCAATGTTTTATACGTCATACGATTACGTTAACAATAAACTTCCCACGTTTATTTCTAACACAAGTCTACAGTTTAGAAAAGAAAGCTCTCAACGGCTCGGTCAATACGTGTGTCACCTGAATAAGCCGTTCACAAATAAAGGGGGCAGACGTATTCGCGTGTAGAGTAGAGTGTAGAGACCTATCCTAGATCATTCGCGACTATTGGGGCCAGAAAGAAGTGCGGAGCCAGGGACCGTTTCAAGAGAATATAAAGCTCATAACGGAAATCTATCATTAAAGGGATTCTTTGATGAGAATTGTAAACTCTTTTAATGTATAATTTATCCGATAAGTTCACTGTGTTTAAAGTCAACGGTCATTGGTTAATTCACTGCGCCTGCATGACTAAACATTATAATCGTGCTGCAAAATGAATTACCCACGTGACGGCAAGCTCGAAGTGATTCGTATAAATACAGAACTTTAGATCATAATTTATAACGATCGACTTGTTGCGCAGATAACACCAAAGTTAGGCTTATATTTGCAAGACAAAAATAGCAGAGAAAATACTTATGGAAACTTATCATGTTATGAGACAGTATGCCTACATACCGAAAGTATAAAATATTATCACCTTACAAAGAATTTCTTTAACAGTTTAAAACATTATGTCGTCAAACATGCATACATGGACGGAAGCACTTACAGAAGCGCACACGCGCCCGCACACACACACACACACACGCACGCACGCACGCACGCACGCACGCACGCACGCACGCACGCACACACACACACACACACACACACACACACACACATACATACATACATACATACATACATACATACATACATACATACATAGTGTACTAGACACGCACACACGCACACACGCACACACGCACACACGCACACACGCACACACGCACACACGCACACACACACACACGCACACACGCACACACGCACACACGCACACACGACACACGCACACGCACACACGCACACACGCACACACGCACACACGCACACACGCACACACGCACACACGCACGTACTCGATTTGACTTATAATTCATGTACTCCATTCAGCTATGCCATTACGAGAGAAGTCAAACAGTTCCAATCGTCCGTTAAGGACCCTATCGTGGCCTTTCTGTACTCAAGTCTCAACACATTAAAAGACCCATACCGTTTTACTTATGTCCTACGTTGTCCCCGACTTGCCATTTGTAGCACAGTCGGATATAAGAACTAGCCTGGGCGAGGTCGGGGCCATGTCGATGACCTACATTATCACAGAAAGGGTCACACAACAGCGAATAATCAGACGCAGATTATAATAAAACAGAATAATTAGAAACAAATGTCCGAGATGTTTCCGGTTCAAAATGAGCTAGCTGACGTCGAAACTAGAGCTAGCTGACGTCTAAACTAAAGCTAGCTGACGTCTAAACTAGAGCTAGATGGCGTCTAAACTAGAGCTAGCTGACGTCTAAACTAGAGCTAGATGACGTCTAAACTAGAGCTAGCTGACGTCTAAACTAGAGCTAGATGACGTCTAAACTAGAGCTAGCTGACGTCTAAACTACGCTTGAACAAACCCTACACATGCGCTGGGCGAGCCATTGTGTAGTTGTTTTCACCGTGCAATAAAATACAACCTATTTCCTCGGTGGTAAGATCACATCCACCTGTACGATTCACCCGAACTTTACCCTGCCACGCATCGAAGTATCGTCAAACACGAACTGGTGGGTCGACAGCGGCTGTGAATGCGTGGGGAGAGAGCGCGTGTCGCGCCGGTGTTTACCCAAGCCGCCTGGTCGCGTGCCTCGGGGGGGGGCGGCAAAGTTCCACGGCGCTATTTTTAACCGAACCGCAGACGGCAACTCAGCGCAGACAACTGTCGGTCTTGCGCCACTGGTTTCAGCGTGCGGGCGAACCAGGTAGCAGAACGACATAACTGGTCCGGTCGTTAATTTATTTCCGGGTATATTTGGCGAAGATACTTGGCATTACCACCACCAACAACCTGACATGGGACGTACACGTTGATGAAATAACACGAAAAGCAGGCAAGAGGCTGTTTCTACTGCTACAACTCAAACGATCAAGCATTACCGTTGAAGACCTTCTACGGTATAATATATATATATATATATATATATATATATATATATATATATATATATATATATATATATATATATATATATATATATATATATATATTATTGTCTACATTATAATTTATTGTTATGCTAATGTCTTAAATTATATATTATTTCAATCAATTTTTTTTACAAATATACTTTGCATGTTTTATGCACCCATTTCAATCTCTATGATTGCCCAGAGTGAAATAAAACTATTATAGTATTATTATTTATTATATCCTATTATATTCGAATAAAGAGTCAGTGATTTAAATTTAAGACCCACTATCGTTAAAAGAATTTTTGCACGCAGAAAGAATTGTCGTAAACACCGAGTTGGTTGTTCTTGCGTACGTTTATGGTTTAGCGAACATCGTGCAATTAAACTAAGCGTTCACTGTTGACTAAACGTGCATGGTTTAGTGAACATCGTGCAATTAAACTAAGCGTTCACGGTTGACTAAACGTGCATGGTTTAGTGAACATCGTGCAATTAAACTAAGCGTTCACGGTTGACTAAACGTGCATGGTTTAGTGAACATCGCTGATTCGCGGCGCCGATACATGACGCAATACCAGCCGATCTTACAGTATTTATGTGAACTAGAGTAACGTTCGGTAACCGGATTCCGCCGGTAACCCAATTCCATCGTAGTCAACTAAACGCGGTCTAGAGGGTGCATATAGCTAGTTGACGAGGGGAAATCATATTCATAATAGTTATTATTATAAATAGTAACGATAATAATAATAATAATAACTGCAATGTCCATCCATATAATGGATACATACTTTGCAAAATTAAACGACAGAGACGGCCTAATATTCACATGGAATTTTTGCACGTGTTTCCCTCGTCTCCTAGCAACGCGCGCGCTGCAGTATTTTAAAGTTAACTATTGCCAAATTTTGGTACTGACGGAATTCGGTTACCGTACGATAGACCTCTAAACATAATTTGTGGACAGTAAATATGGAAACAAATTGGTTTATGGTAACTTTAAACTTTAATAAATAATAAAACAAACATAAATTCAATATAAAAAATGTTTTTCGTTTCTAAATATGAGTTGATAATGCTATTCCTGGACGTCTCACGCCCAGTTGAGATGTTATTTCGCAGTGACATGTTCCAATTTGAAGCGAAAGTGAAGGTGCATGCATGGCTGTCTTGTTTGTGATACTCTGGAAAACAGAGATAGATGCGTTACTGTTTAGCGAAATATGCCCGCGTTGAAGGTAAATGCATTTGCGACATGATTAGAAGATATCGTAGAAGATAGATTAGATTAGATTAGATGATTAGAAGATATCTATGTATGTAGGCCTTATTGTATAGGCTCTGAGCGGAAGTATATGTTGGACATACGGCGCATTATGAATACAGTTATTGTTATTGTTGTTTTTTGTTGTTGTTGTTGTTGTTGTTATTGTTATTATTATCATCATCATCATCATTAAATGACACTACGTCGGATTTGAAGCTGGATACATTTAATACGACGCGGAAAATGGACGTAAAATTACTTTTGAGTGAGTTTCGCGTGTTAATTTGTGCACGTGCAACAGAAAACAAAACCCGATGCATCGTGAACGACCACATCTTACTGATACATCTCTACAATTGTCCTTTAGGTATTTTGAACGGTTATTATAAACATTGTTTTGGTAATCGTGATTCGTGTGGATATCATTTTGCTGTTCTGAATAGTGTAGTTTTTATTTCTGGACACTTACAAAGTAAGTTCATCGGCGGGGGGGGGGGGGGGGCCCCGGGAATATTGTGAATGTGTACGTTGTAGATGGAAGAAACAACCACCCCCTTTCTATTTGTCCCACGACTTTGTACGCTAGAGTGCCGGTGGCGATACCCCTTAACGGGGAAAGGGTTTTGGGTTTACTAAAAGGCCCCCGCTAACCTAAAGGTTTTACAGCCCCCTTTATATAGATTGCACTTTTTTTACCCCGGGGGGTAAAATTGATCTCTTGGGGGGGTACCCCCAAGGGAGCCCCTCGGCATCGTGCTGCCGCCGTCCAGAGCATCCCCACGGGCCGTGTTGGACCCCCGGCTCCTCAAGCGCCTGCGTCCATCCACAACCCCGTCCCCAGGGGTTTTTGGGAAATTTAGCCACCCGCATTACAAAGTAATATCTTTAAATTTTTATCCATCACTGTCATTAGGTACTCTTTTATGCGGTTGGTGGTCATCATTTGTCACGAACAACGTCGCAAGTAAACCCCAAAAACTCGGCGAAAAGCAATGCAATGCAATAATGCAATGCAATGCAATGCAATGCAATGCAATCAATCAATGCAATGCATGCAATGCAATGCAATGCAA
>JAODUO010000979.1:0-20000 GCA_025642075.2 Ridgeia piscesae
GAATTAGTTACAGATCTCGGGTATGTACTCTCCATGGATCAATGATTTCTAGGAAAGGAAATGCTTAGAGATTGTAGGTACGTACTCTCCTAGGATGACTGTTTTCTAGGGCAGTGAATTATTAGAGATCCCAAACCGATTCTATAACCACAGCTCAACTTCCATCTGTGAGTCACTATATTCAAAGTTCAGTGATTAGAGAAGATCAAACGTTCCACGTATATTGTCAAATTGTTGTGTTCTAGTAGTCATTTACTCACATTTCAAGGAATAAATCTGTACTTCCCCTTCGTGTCCTAGGTCAGTACAGTGGCACCAGCAAGCCTCTGCCCGAGTACCATGCAAAGATAGCAAGCTTTGACGAACGTGTGAGTGCAGATTACACCTTCAGGACGTAACGTAGTGTACACTGATAACATGTCACTTATGAGAGCTAGGACGTACGGCCTGCACAAAACATTCACATTCTTTAGCAGAATAATTTCAATGCAAGTAATTATTAACATAATTTGACCTATTATGGGTGTACTACCTGGCTTGTATAGTTATATACTGTCACTTCTAATTACAAATAACAAGTATTTATGACCTGTGCAGTTGCATTGTCCTTGCATAACCCTTGCCTCCTCATCTGAGACAGGTAGAAATATCAGAGGATGAGTAGCAACCCTTAGTCCCAGGGTGAGTCACATCAGTTATGAAATTGTCCTTTATTTGTTTGTAACATTTCTGCCTTTAAGAAGTGAAACCACAAATGGGAGACTAACAACTGTTGATGAGGATGAGTAACATTTAAGTGGTACAAGACCCCGGGCTAGTGGGATAAATGTTTTTATTTCTACCTATGGTCATATCCAATGTTGGGTTTGACCTGCATTGGTGAGGGTGTAATTTTATTTTAACATTGTTTGACCTCCAGCAATTTGTGTGATCTTGTTTGACCTCCAGCAATTTGTGTGATCTTGTTTGACCTCCAGCAATTTGTGTGATCTTGTTTGACCTCCAGCAATTTGTGTGATCTTGTTTGACCTCCAGCATTCTATGTGACATTATTTAACCTCCAGCATTCTGTGTGACATTATTTGACCTCCAGCATTCTGTGTGACATTAACCTCCAGCGTATTGTATGACCTTGTGTGTGACCTCCAGGTGTTGGTGTTGAAATCGCTGCGTCAGCCGAAGCGAATCACGATACGTGGCAGTGACGAAAAGGACCATATGTTCCTGGTGAAGTGTGGGGAGGACCTGCGGCTGGACCATCGCCTCGAGACCCTCTTCTCTGTCATGAACCAGGTGTATGCCCTTGACCCCATGTGTCGACAGCGCAAGTTGCAGCTGCGTACGTACAAGGTCATCCCCATGACAACTTGGTGAGTCAAGTCAGGTGTACCAATGTCACTGCTGTTGTCCATGAGGCCGGGAGTTTGTTCTGTTTTGCTGACCGAAACATCTTACGGAAATAACCCCTTAATCAGAAAATATGTTTCAAATTGTTTCTAAGCAGTTGTAAAACACTGATGTCTGCCTGCTTGTCCTCGTCAGAGGTTAGAGCCTGTGTAGTGACAGTTAGAGCCTGTATGAGTCCTGTTGGTTAGTGACAGTTAGAGCCTGTATGAGTCCTGTTGGTTAGTGACAGTTAGAGCCTGTATGAGTCCTGTTGTGTTAGTGACAGTTAGAGCCTGTATGAGTCCTGTTGTGTAGTGACAGTTAGAGCCTGTATGAGTCCTGTTGTGTAGTGACAGTTAGAGCCTGTATGAGTCCTGTTGTGTAGTGACAGTTAGAGCCTGTATGAGTCCTGCTGTGTAGTGACAGTTAGAGCCTGTATGAGTCCTGTTGGTTAGTGACAGTTAGAGCCTGTATGAGTCCTGTTGGTTAGTGACAGTTAGAGCCTGTATGAGTCCTGTTGGTTAGTGACAGTTAGAGCCTGTATGAGTCCTGTTGGTTAGTGACAGTTAGAGCCTGTATGAGTCCTGTTGGTTAGTGACAGTTAGAGCCTGTGTGAGTCCTGTTGGTTAGTGACAGTTAGAGCCTGTATGAGTCCTGTTGGTTAGTGACAGTTAGAGCCTGTGTGAGTCCTGTTGGTTAGTGACAGTTAGAGCCTGTATGAGTCCTGTTGGTTAGTGACAGTTAGAGCCTGTATGAGTCCTGTTGGTTAGTGACAGTTAGAGCCTGTATGAGTCCTGTTGTGTAGTGACAGTTAGAGCCTGTATGAGTCCTGTTGTGTAGTGACAGTTAGAGCCTGTATGAGTCCTGTTGTGTAGTGACAGTTAGAGCCTGTATGAGTCCTGTTGTGTAGTGACAGTTAGAGCCTGTATGAGTCCTGTTGTGTAGTGACAATTAGAGCCTGTGTAGTGACAGTTAGAGCCTGTATGAGTCCTGTTGTTTAGTGACAGTTAGAGCCTGTATGAGTCCTGTTGTGTAGTGACAGTTAGAGCCTGTATGAGTCCTGTTGTGTAGTGACAGTTAGAGCCTGTATGAGTCCTGTTGTGTAGTGACAATTAGAGCCTGTGTGGTCCTGTTGTGTAGTGACAGTTAGAGCCTGATGAGTCCTGTTGTGTGTGTCAGTTAGAGCCTGTTGATTCCTGTTGTGTGTGCAATTAGAGCCTGTGTGTCCTGTTGTGTGTGACAGTTAGAGCCTGTATGAGTCCTGTTGTGTAGTGACAGTTAGAGCCTGTATGAGTCCTGTTGGTTAGTGACAGTTAGAGCCTGTATGAGTCCTATTGTGTAGTGACAGTTAGAGCCTGTGTGAGTCCTGTTGTGTAGTGACAGTTAGAGCCTGTGTGAGTCCTGTTGTGTAGTGACAGTTAGAGCCTGTGTGAGTCCTGTCTGTGTAGTGACAGTTAGAGCCTGTATGAGTCCTGTTGCGTTGTGTCAGTTAGAGCCTGTGTGTTCCTGTTGCATGGTGTCAATTAGAGCCTTGTGTTCCTATTGCATGGTGTCAATTAGAGCCTGTGTGCTTCTGTTGCATGGTGTCAATTAGAGCCGGTGTGTTCCTATTGCGTGGTGTCAATTAGAACCTGCGTGTTCCTATTGCATGGTGTCAGTTACAGCCTGTGTGTTCCTATTGTGTGGTGTCAATTAGAGCCTGTGTGTTCCTATTGCATGGTGTCGGTTAGAGCCTGTGTGTTGCTACTGCATGGTGTCGATTAGAGCCTGTGTGTTCCTATTGTGTGGTGTCAATTAGAACCTGTGTGTTCCTATTGCATGGTGTCAGTTAGAGCCTGTGTGCTTCTGTTGCATGGTGTCAGTTAGAGCCTGTGTGTTCCTGTTGTGTGGTGTCAGTTAGAGCGTGTGTGTTCCTATTGTGTGGTGTCAATTAGAGCCTGTGTGCTTCTGTTGCATGGTGTCAATTATAGCCTGTGTGGTCCTATTGTATGGTGTCAGTTAGAGCGTGTGTGTTCCTATTGCGTGGTGTCAATTAGAGCCTGTGTGCTTCTGTTGCATGGTGTCAGTTAGAGCCTGTGTGTTCCTGTTGTGTGGTGTCAGTTAGAGCTTGTGTGCTTCTGTTGCATGGTGTCAGTTTGAGCCTGTGTGTTCCTGTTGTGTGATGTCAATTAGAGCTTGTGTGCTTCTGTTGCATGGTGTCAGTTAGAGCCTGTGTGTTCCTATTGTGTGGTGTCAATTAGAGCCTGGGTGTTCCTGTTGTGTGGTGTCAATTAGATGCTGTGTATTCCTATTGTGTGTTGTAGCCTGGGTCTGATTGAGTGGATGCAGCGAACCATGACATTAAAGGAGTTTCTGCAACAAGCCATGACTAACTCAGAGTATAATTTCTACTACTCAAAGTAAGTTTTGTAAGTTACAAGGCAATTCATCAATGTAGACATCTGAAACAAACTCACAGAAGTGAATATGAGAACTGTTAGACATTGGCTGGATATTTGGTCTTGTAAAATATTACTAGTATATATTCAATGCTGAATTATTTACTCTTGTGTTCTACAGAGTTGATAAAATATCAAGAATTTAAAATATTGTCAGCACAATCAGAATTTTGTAATGGGTCCTATAATTTTAATTACATGTGAGATCACTAATTTCAATTTAATTTGTATGTGTAATTTTTATTTGACCCTTTGGGGTTACATGCTTTCTTTAATCGTAAATGTTATATGAAGTTGTTGTAACGAAGATTTGGTTTACCAAATCATCATATCATTTCCTACTTTGTGGCGTGTCCACCCTCATGTTGTACCCCACTGCCATGTTGTATCCACCCTCATGTTGTACCCCACTGCCATGTTGTATCCACCCTCATGTTGTACCCTACTGCCATGTTGTATCCACCCTCATGTTGTACCCCACTGCCATGTTGTATTCACCCTCATGTTGTACCCCACTGCCATGTTGTATCCACCCTCATGTTGTACCCCACTGCCATGTTGTATCCACCCTCATGTTGTACCCCACTGCCATGTTGTATCCACCCTCATGTTGTACCCCACTGTCATGTTGTATCCACCCTCATGTTGTACCCCACTGTCATGTTGTATCCACCCTCATGTTGTACCCCACTGTCATGTTGTATCCACCCTCATGTTGTACCCCACTGTCATGTTGTATCCACCCTCATGTTGTACCCCACTGTCATGTTGTATCCACCCTCATGTTGTACCCCACTGTCATGTTGTATCCACCCTCATGTTGTACCCCACTGTCACTTGTATCCACCCTCATGTTGTACCCCACTGTCATGTTGTATCCACCCTCATGTTGTACCCCACTGTCATGTTGTATCCACCCTCATGTTGTACCCCACTGTCATGTTGTATCCACCCTCATGTTGTACCCCACTGTCATGTTGTATCCACCCTCATGTTGTACCCCACTGTCATGTTGTATCCACCCTCATGTTGTACCCCACTGTCATGTTGTATCCACCCTCATGTTGTACCCCACTGTCATGTTGTATCCACCCTCATGTTGTACCCCACTGTCATGTTGTATCCACCCTCATGTTGTACCCCACTGTCATGTTGTATCCACCCTCATGTTGTACCCCACTGTCATGTTGTATCCACCCTCATGTTGTACCCCACTGTCATGTTGTATCCACCCTCATGTTGTACCCCACTGTCATGTTGTATCCACCCTCATGTTGTACCCCACTGTCATGTTGTATCCACCCTCATGTTGTACCCCACTGTCATGTTGTATCCACCCTCATGTTGTACCCCACTGTCATGTTGTATCCACCCTCATGTTGTACCCCACTGTCATGTTGTATCCACCCTCATGTTGTACCCCACTGTCATGTTGTATCCACCCTCATGTTGTACCCCACTGTCATGTTGTATCCACCCTCATGTTGTACCCCACTGTCATGTTGTATCCACCCTCATGTTGTACCCCACTGTCATGTTGTATCCACCCTCATGTTGTACCCCACTGTCACTTGTATCCACCCTCATGTTGTACCCCACTGTCATGTTGTATCCACCCTCATGTTGTACCCCACTGCCATGTTGTATCCACCCTCATGTTGTACCCCACTGTCATGTTGTATCCACCCTCATGTTGTACCCCACTGTCATGTTGTATCCACCCTCATGTTGTACCCCACTGTCATGTTGTATCCCTCACCCTTCATGTTTTTTACCCCACTGTCATGTTGTATCCACCCTCATGTTGTACCCCACTGTCATGTTGTATCCACCCTCATGTTGTACCCCACTGTCATGTTGTATCCACCCTCATGTTGTACCCCACTGTCATGTTGTATCCACCCTCATGTTGTACCCCACTGTCATGTTGTATCCACCCTCATGTTGTACCCCACTGTCATGTTGTATCCACCCTCATGTTGTACCCCACTGTCATGTTGTATCCACCCTCATGTTGTACCCCACTGTCTTGTGTCCACACTCATGTTGTACCCCACTGCCTTGTTGTGTCCACCCTCATGTTGTACCCCACTGTCATGTTGTATCCACCCTATGTTGTAACCAACTGTCATGTCGTATCCACCCTCATGTTGTACCCTACTGTTGTGTTATGTCCACACTCATGTTGTACCCCACTGTCTTGTATCCACCCTCATGTTGTACCCCACTGCCGTGTTGTGTCCACCCTCATGTTGTACCCCACTGTCTTGTATCCACCCTCATGTTGTACCCCACTGCCGTGTTGTGTCCACCCTCATGTTGTACCCCACTGTCTTGTATCCACCCTCATGTTGTACCCCACTGCTGTGTTGTATCCACCCTCATGTTGTACCCCACTGCCGTGTTGTGTCCACCCTCATGTTGTACCCCACCTATGTGTGATGTTCAGATCCTGTCAGTTATCAGCTGTGCCGTTGTGACTGTTTCAGTCGGGGTCCTGCTGCGGCCTTCCAGCACTGGCTGCCTCCCTGTCCTCCGAAGGGTCTACCACATCAGAGCTATGTGGACTTGTACAAAAAGTACAGCTGGTCGGACACTGTGACAGCCTTCCGGTCTCGCGAGAACCTCGTGCCATGGGACCTACTAAGGTCTGGTCTTTCTCTCACTGACAGCTTAGGAATCAAGTTCTTTCAACTACACAGTCCAAAATGTCTATTCTTTCCTCAGCCAGTGTAAGATAAATGTCCTTCGTGACACTACATCAGGACATGGTTTACAATTACAAATGTTTGACAATGTTCATTTGACAATGTTCATTCAACAAGTTGCCAAATATTGGTATACCTAACCCACTCCCTGTCCTAGGCGGGGGTATCTGCGTCTGAGTGCTGGACCTGAGGCCTACTTCACCCTCAAGTGTAATGGGGCGACCTCTCACGCCCTCTTGTGTGTGTCACACTACATCGCTGGCATCGGGGATCGCCACCTGTCCAACTTCATGATCGACCTCGACACCGGCAACATGGTTGGCATCGACTTTGGTCATGCCTTTGGCTCAGCCACACAGGTAAGTGTATATCTTGGCATAGGGGAGGTAAACATAGATATACTTTGACACAGGTGAGGTAAACAAAGACATACCTTGACACAGGTGATGTAAACACAGATAAGCTGACACAGGTAAGATAGAGTAAAGATAAACATACTTTGACACAGGTAGTTAAATAGAGATAAACATACTTTGACACAGGTAGATAAAGTAAAGATAAACATACTTTGACACAGATGAGGTAGAGTAAAGATAGACATACTTTGACACAGATGAGGTAGAGTAAAGATAGACATACTTTGACACAGGTGAGGTAGAGTAAAACATGCCCTGACACAGTGAGACATTGACTCGGGTTATATACGCATATACATTGACACGGACAATGCAGACATACACTCAGTGGTCAATTGTATACACAGTCATTCAATGGTGATTCTTTTTTATACATCCACTCATTGTCTGCACTGATTTGTTCAGTTCTAGTCGTCCTACATCCACTCTTTGTCTATACTGATTTGTTCAGTTCTAGTCGTCCTACATCCACTCTTTGTCTGTACTGATTTGTTCAGTTCTAGTCGTCCTACATCCACTCATTGTCTGCACTGATTTGTTCAGTTCTAGTCGTCCTACATCCACTCTTTGTCTGTACTGATTTGTTCAGTTCTAGTCGTCCTACATCCTCTCTTTGTCTGCACTGATTTGTTCAGTTCTAGTCGTCCTACATCCACTCTTTGTCTCTACTGATTTGTTCAGTTCTAGTCGTCCTACATCCACTCTTTGTCTCTACTGATTTGTTCAGTTCTAGTCGTCCTACATCCACTCGTTGTCTGCACTGATTTGTTCAGTTCTAGTCGTCCTACATCCACTCATTGTCTCTACTGATTTGTTCAGTTCTAGTCGTCCTACATCCACTCATTGTCTGCACTGATTTGTTCAGTTCTAGTCGTCCTATATCCACTCTTTGTCTGCACTGATTTGTTCAGTTCTAGTCGTCCTACATCCACTCTTTGTCTGCACTGATTTGTTCAGTTCTAGTCGTCCTACATCCGCTCTTTGTCTGTACTGATTTGTTCAGTTCTAGTCGTCCTGCATCCGCTCTTTGTCTGCACTGATTTGTTCAGTTCTAGTCGTCCTACATCCACTCTTTGTCTCTACTGATTTGTTCAGTTCTATTCGTCATACATCCACTCTTTGTCTGCACTGATTTGTTCAGTTCTAGTCGTCCTACATCCACTCTTTGTCTCTACTGATTTGTTCAGTTCTAGTCGTCCTACATCCGCTCTTTGTCTCTACTGATTTGTTCAGTTCTAGTCGTCCTACATCCACTCTTTGTCTCTACTGATTTGTTCAGTTCTAGTCGTCCTACATCCACTCTTTGTCTCTACTGATTTGTTCAGTTCTAGTCGTCCTACATCCACTCTTTGTCTCTACTGATTTGTTCAGTTCTAGTCGTCCTACATCCACTCTTTGTCTGCACTGATTTGTTCAGTTCTAGTCGTCCTACATCTGCTCTTTGTCTCTACTGATTTGTTCAGTTCTAGTCGTCCTACATCCACTCTTTGTCTCTACTGATTTGTTCAGTTCTAGTCGTCCTACATCCGCTCTTTGTCTCTACTGATTTGTTCAGTTCTAGTCGTCCTACATCCACTCTTTGTCTCTACTGATTTGTTCAGTTCTAGTCGTCCTACATCCACTCTTTGTCTCTACTGATTTGTTCAGTTCTAGTCGTCCTACATCCACTCTTTGACTGCACTGATTTGTTCAGTTCTAGTCGTCCTACATCCACTCTTTGTCTGCACTGATTTGTTCAGTTCTAGTCGTCCTACATCCGCTCTTTGTCTGCACTGATTTGTTCAGTTCTAGTCGTCCTACATCCACTCTTTGTCTGCACTCATTTGTTCAGTTCTAGTCGTCCTACATCCGCTCTTTGTCTGCACTCATTTGTTCAGTTCTAGTCGTCCTACATCCGCTCTTTGTCTGTACTGATTTGTTCAGTTCTAGTCGTCCTACATCCGCTCTTTGTCTCTACTGATTTGTTCAGTTCTAGTCGTCCTGCATCCGCTCTTTGTCTGCACTGATTTGTTCAGTTCTAGTCGTCCTACATCCACTCTTTGTCTCTACTGATTTGTTCAGTTCTAGTCGTCATACATCCACTCTTTGTCTGCACTCATTTGTTCAGTTCTAGTCGTCCTACATCCGCTCTTTGTCTGTACTGATTTGTTCAGTTCTAGTCGTCCTACATCCACTCTTTGTCTCTACTGATTTGTTCAGTTCTAGTCGTCCTACATCCGCTCTTTGTCTGTACTGATTTGTTCAGTTCTAGTCGTCCTACATCCACTCTTTGTCTCTACTGATTTGTTCAGTTCTAGTCGTCCTACATCCACTCTTTGTCTCTACTGATTTGTTCAGTTCTAGTCGTCATACATCCACTCTTTGTCTGCACTCATTTGTTCAGTTCTAGTCGTCCTACATCCGCTCTTTGTCTGTACTGATTTGTTCAGTTCTAGTCGTCCTACATCCGCTCTTTGTCTCTACTGATTTGTTCAGTTCTAGTCGTCCTACATCCACTCTTTGTCTGCACTGATTTGTTCAGTTCTAGTCGTCCTACATCCACTCATTGTCTGCACTGATTTGTTCAGTTCTAGTCGTCCTACATCCACTCATTGTCTGCACTGATTTGTTCAGTTCTAGTCGTCCTACATCCACTCTTTGTCTGCACTGATTTGTTCAGTTCTAGTCGTCCTACATCCACTCATTGTCTGCACTCATTTGTTCAGTTCTAGTCGTCCTACATCCACTCATTGTCTGCACTGATTTGTTCAGTTCTAGTCGTCCTACATCCACTCTTTGTCTGCACTGATTTGTTCAGTTCTAGTCGTCCTACATCCACTCTTTGTCTGCACTGATTTGTTCAGTTCTAGTCGTCCTACATCCACTCATTGTCTGCACTGATTTGTTCAGTTCTAGTCGTCCTACATCCACTCATTGTCTGCACTGATTTGTTCAGTTCTAGTCGTCCTACATCCACTCTTTGTCTGCACTGATTTGTTCAGTTCTAGTCGTCCTACATCCACTCTTTGTCTCTACTGATTTGTTCAGTTCTAGTCGTCCTACATCCGCTCTTTGTCTCTACTGATTTGTTCAGTTCTAGTCGTCATACATCCACTCTTTGTCTGCACTGATTTGTTCAGTTCTAGTCGTCCTACATCCACTCTTTGTCTGCACTGATTTGTTCAGTTCTAGTCGTCCTACATCCACTCTTTGTCTGCACTGATTTGTTCAGTTCTAGTCGTCCTACA
Organism: Ridgeia piscesae; assembly: GCA_025642075.2. Lineage (NCBI taxonomy): Eukaryota > Metazoa > Annelida > Polychaeta > Sabellida > Siboglinidae > Ridgeia > Ridgeia piscesae. The sequence goes on from JAODUO010000979.1 coordinate 10,176, forward strand.
TCCACTCTTTGTCTGCACTGATTTGTTCAGTTCTAGTCGTCCTACATCCACTCTTTGTCTGCACTGATTTGTTCAGTTCTAGTCGTCCTACATCCACTCTTTGTCTGCACTGATTTGTTCAGTTCTAGTCGTCCTACATCCACTCTTTGTCTCTACTGATTTGTTCAGTTCTAGTCGTCCTACATCCGCTCTTTGTCTCTACTGATTTGTTCAGTTCTAGTCGTCATACATCCACTCTTTGTCTGCACTCATTTGTTCAGTTCTAGTCGTCCTACATCCACTCTTTGTCTGCACTGATTTGTTCAGTTCTAGTCGTCCTACATCCACTCTTTGTCTGCACTGATTTGTTCAGTTCTAGTCGTCCTACATCCACTCTTTGTCTGCAATGATTTGTTCAGTTCTAGTCGTCCTACATCCACTCTTTGTCTGCACTGATTTGTTCAGTTCTAGTCGTCCTACATCCACTCTTTGTCTCTACTGATTTGTTCAGTTCTAGTCGTCATACATCCACTCTTTGTCTGCACTCATTTGTTCAGTTCTAGTCGTCCTACATCCACTCTTTGTCTGCACTGATTTGTTCAGTTCTAGTCGTCCTACATCCACTCTTTGTCTGTACTGATTTGTTCAGTTCCTGGGGGTGCCGGAGCTGATGCCGTTCCGCCTGACTCGACAGATCCGCAACCTCTCCCTACCCGTGGGGGAGAAAGGGTTAACGCAGGGTACAATGATCCACGCCCTCCATGCTCTGCGCACCAACCACGACCTACTCCTCTGTACCATGGACGTCTTCATTAAGGAACCCTCCCTCGACTGGAAGGTGAGAGATGCATTAAGGAATCCACAGGAAGTGTATAATAGTGCATTAATTATAGGAGAGGTGAAATGATTGAACAGCCACTCCCCAAACAAAATAACGTACTATTTACTGGATGTGTGACCGTGATTTAATAAGCACGGAGCCATGGTATATTTTAAATGAATTTTCAAACTTGGACATCGTCGTGACTGGGCACCATCCTTAATCTCCAGCAGCCCTTGGTTTGACTAGCTCCTGTCTTTTAATGAAACTTTTTTCAGTTCATTAATAAAAATTTCTGCAAAAATGATGTTAGGGTGCCCTATTATACGTGGAAGCATTATATTGATCAACAAATCATTTGTATGCGTGTTCGAAATAAAATACAATTACTACGATTTATAACTAATGAAATAATTTCAAAACACTACAGATGTGATTTTGTTCAGTACATTAAAATATTACATTTGTTTAAATCACTGTCACGGATAATGGTGCACTGCAATCACGTGATTTGTCCTTGCTATCAAAACATGCCTCAAAACTTGTTTGCCTCATGTTAATTTGCGACAAATAACTTTGCTGAAAAGTGATGTATGTCCTTTTGCTTATAGTGGCCGACAAATATCAGACTAAAGATGTATTTAATATGGGATTCAGCTGGAAGCGTTAATATAGTTAATGGTAAATAATGACGACTGACTTCCCCATGCACAGAAACATTTCAAATCGCTACACCAAGTGATACAGTTTGCTGATGCTGCACAACAAAACTCACTCGAAGTGTACATATGCCTAATTTTGTTTAGGTGAAGTAGAAAAATGCCCATCTGTGCATCATGGGTACTACTATGACGTAATTGTTCTCAATAATTTGGGTTTGTGATTTTAGATTTATTAAGGATGATCTCTGTGAGAATTCCAGTATTTACTTAGCCAGTTGTAGTACTTGAATTAAATATGAGTTGATAAGTTTTGCATTGTGTTTCTTCTAGCAAAATGCCATCAAGCAAAGTCAGAAGCAGACAGAACAAGGTATTGTCACTTTTTTATTGTGTCATGATATTTGTGTCATATTTTTGATTGTATCATTATATCTGCATCACATTTTCTCATTGTTTTGTGATATCTGTGTCACATTTTTGACTTTGTGTAATGTTGGTGATTGTGTGATATCTTAATTACAATTGTGATATTTTATTTTATATGTTTGATTGATATACAGTTGTACCTCATTATATCATGAATCAGATATAATGTGGTCAGTTACGGACCCCGAATATCTGCCGCCAGAGGGAAAATGGGCGCTACGGCTAATGATAACCCAGTAATAACTGTCACTTGTTTTATGAAGTTTTCATCGTGTTTGTGAGTTGAGCAGCAGCTTTGACGTGTGTTACAGAAGAGTTGAGCAACAGCTTTGACGTGTGTTACAGATGAGTTGAGCAGCAGCTTTGACGTGTGTTACAGATGAGTTGAGCAGCAGCTTTGACGTGTGTTACAGATGAGTTGAGCAACAGCTTTGATGTGTGTTACAGATGAGTTGAGCAACAGCTTTGACGTGTGTTACAGATGAGTTGAGCAGCAGCTTTGACGTGTGTTACAGATGAGTTGAGCAACAGCTTTGATGTGTGTTACAGATGAGTTGAGCAGCAGCTTTGACGTGTGTTACAGATGAGTTGAGCAGCAGCTTTGACGTGTGTTACAGATGAGTTGAGCAGCAGCTTTGACGTGTGTTACAGATGAGTTGAGCAGCAGCTTTGACGTGTGTTACAGATGAGTTGGGCAACAGCTTTGATGTGTGTTACAGATGAGTTGAGCAGCAGCTTTGACGTGTGTTACAGATGAGTTGAGCAGCAGCTTTGACGTGTGTTACAGATGAGTTGGGCAACAGCTTTGACGTGTGTTACAGATGAGTTGGGCAACAGCTTCGACGTGTGTTACAGATGAGTTGAGCAACAGCTTCGATGTGTGTTACAGATGAGTTGGGCAACAGCTTTGATGTGTGTTACAGATGAGTTGAGCAACAGCTTTGATGTGTGTTACAGAAGAGTTGAGCAACAGCTTTGACGTGTGTTACAGATGAGTTGAGCAACAGCTTTGATGTGTGTTACAGATGAGTTGAGCAGCAGCTTTGACGTGTGTTACAGATGAGTTGAGCAACAGCTTTGATGTGTGTTACAGATGAGTTGAGCAGCAGCTTTGACGTGTGTTACAGATGAGTTGAGCACGGCTTTGATGTGTATTACAGATGAGTTGAACAACAACTTTGACATGTTTTACAGATGAGTTGAGCAACAACTTTGACATGTGTTACAGATGAGTTGAGCAACAACTTTGACATGTGTTACAGATGAGTTGAGCACAGCTTTGACATGTGTTACAGATGAGTTGAGCAACAACTTTGACATGTGTTACAGATGAGTTGAGCACAGCTTTGATGTGTATTACAGATGAGTTGAACAACAACTTTGACATGTTTTACAGATGAGTTGAGCAACAACTTTGACATGTGTTACAGATGAGTTGAGCAACAGCTTTGATGTGTGTTACAGATGAGTTGAGCAGCAGCTTTGACGTGTGTTACAGAAGAGTTGAGCAACAGCTTTGACGTGTGTTACAGATGAGTTGAGCAGCAGCTTTGACATGTGTTACAGATGAGTTGAGCAGCAGCTTTGACGTGTGTTACAGATGAGTTGAGCAACAACTTTGACATGTGTTACAGATGAGTTGAGCACAGCTTTGACTGTGTTACAGATGAGTTGAGCACAGCTTTGACGTGTGTTACAGATGAGTTGAGCACAGCTTTGATATATTACAGATGAGTTGTGCAACAACTTTGACGTGTGTTACAGATGAGTTGAGCAACAACTTTGACGTGTGTTACAGATGAGTTGAGCAGCAGCTTTGACGTGTGTTACAGATGAGTTGAGCACGGCTTTGATGTGTATTACAGATGAGTTGAGCAACAACTTTGACATGTGTTACAGATGAGTTGTGCAACAACTTTGACATGTTTTACAGATGAGTTGAGCAACAACTTTGACATGTGTTACAGATGAGTTGAGCAACAACTTTGACATGTGTTACAGATGAGTTGAGCAACAACTTTGACATGTGTTACAGATGAGTTGAGCACAGCTTTGATGTGTATTACAGATGAGTTGAGCAACAACTTTGACATGTGTTACAGATGAGTTGAGCAACAGTTTTGATGTTACAGATGAGTTGCAGTTGGACCAGGCGTGGTACCCAAAGCAGAAGATAGCTTATGCCAGACGCAAGTTGGAGGGACACAACCCCGCCTTTATAACCAGGTGAGATAAAACTGTAGATAAAACCAGATGAGACATTGGTTTATTCACATCCTCCTCCTCATCACCTGTCCCATCCATCTCTCTTACAACTAGGGTGGTTTCTAATAATGGTCTTTGTGGTAATTTCCCTGACCATTTTAAGGTATTGTAAATTTATAATATTTATGTTAATTAGTCTGCTTTTATATTCAATATTTTAGTTAATAATATTTATATGTGTTATCTGCTGTTGTCAGCACGTTTTTTTCTCCAAATCTTATTATTATTCCCCCTTTAAAAATTGGATTAGTTTGTATTATTCTTGGGTCGAATAAAGACTTTGAATTCTGATCCCAACTTCCTCCATCTTTCTACCCACCTACCTCGTCATCTCCTTTCCCATCTCCTATCTCATCTACCTCATCATCTCCCTCACTATGTCTCTTCCCATCTCCGTCTCTACCCATTTCCTCATTTCCATCTCTTTTCCTAACTCCTTCCCCATCTCCCTTTCCCTCTCTCTATGTGTCGTCTTCAATCTCTCCCTCCATCTCCCTCTTCATCTCTCTTGCCATCTCCCGTCCCCTCTTCCTTCCCATCACTCCCAATTCTCCATTCTCTTATGCTTACACACACTTAAATGTCTCCCTGTCACATGTGTCAATCCAGTCACACACTTCCCTCCCACCCGCCTTAATCCTTCCAGCCTCTCTCCGTCCCTTATATTGCTCCCACTCCCACATAGCCCATCCGTCCTCCCCAACTTCCTTTCCGTCTCATGCCCTATCTCTCTCCTCATCCCCACATATCACTCCCACCCTCCCTCTTTCTCTCCCTCATATATACAACCATGTTTACTTGACGCATCTTCATGTGCTGCCCTCTGTAGGGATGAGCTGAAGCTGGGTCACAGTCGTTCGAAAGGATTCGATCACTTCGTGCGTGTCGTGATGGGAGACTCCAAGCACGACATCCGCGCTCAGCTCGGGCCGAGTGGTTTGACAGTTGACCAGCAGGTGGCGTGTCTACTGAACCAAGCGACAGATCCAAACTTGTTGGGACGGGTGTGGATCGGATGGGAGGCCTGGATGTAATCCTCCCTGCCTTGAGTGGGAGCCTCAGATATGATCCTCCTTCCTTAGATGGGCAGCATGGATGCGGTCATTCTTCCAAGGCACACAGATGATAAAACGTCAAGTCATATGCTTACTGTGACAACTGTGTTGTCATGAAGTGTCTGCGACGTCATGTGCATTTGATTCACCTATTTAAATGTTTATTTTGGTTAGTTAGATCATAATTATAGTGTCAGTGACCTTACACACTGCACAACTGGCAAATCTCTTTATTCTGGTTGGAGATGCAACAATAATATAGTTGTTGACATAGTTTGCCTTCCAATCTTTTGTATGCTTTACGCAGACTGAATTCAAATTTGTATATGTACACTGTCTTTGTAGAGAAATAAACCAGTTTACATGGGCTATCTGGTGTTTGTGTATGTATTCAATTTATGTGACAGTATGAAAGAATGGCTAACAGCCAGGAAAAGTGTCCTCAGTTATAGCAGTTAATATTTTTGATAGTACCATCACATGCCATTAGAAAGAGAACTGATACAAAATGTTGAGTTAACCATAATGCGTTGGCACAAAACACATGTCGGTGCAAGTGCCTAGTTTTTAACCCCCATATACATAGTTGGTTCAAAATTAGATGAAACATTTGCCATTAATTGGTTCGAATTGAATAGTCACTGTTCACAGGTAGAGTGATGTGTTTAGCTTGTTTCATACTGTTATTGATTGATGAACTTTGCGGGTGAAAGTTGATGTTTTAGCCTACACTAGCCTGGGTTACATAGATGCCATGAGATGTTAAACAATGTCAGCGACAGGCAAGGTGTAGGTCTTGTACTCAGGTATTTATTAGACTGTTTTTAATGTTCAGTCATCACAGTAAGATGTGATTTAAATAATTCCAATTGAGGTCATTGTTCAAATCGTTGTCCGCGCCTGCGAGCGCCCGGCGGTGTCTGTGAGCATTAGCTCAGTCTCAGACTCGATTGCAATTAGTTAACTGGCATTGCTATTCATTGTGAGGCGACTGTGAAAAACACTTGAGACAATGCCCAGCCAGAAATAAACCAATTATCCGCACCCAGTAAGGTAAATTACGTACAATTTGTTTGTTTTGGGTCGACTGAAAACCGGGAAGAGCCGGATGTTCCCGCAATTTTTTCACTTATGTTTCGATGAAATTGCGGGAGATTGTTTCTCCCGCGCGGGAGATCGGGAGATTTCCTGTAATTGCGGGAGTCTCCCGCTGAATGCGGGAGACTTAACATGTATGCTGTAGTTACGCATGGGTGGCTTGATACATTGGGCTAGAAGTAATTTTGAGGACAAATCCATTGCATTTTGTATCCATTTAGGTTCGCGTGAGATGGCGCTGTTTATGGTGTGATTGTAATTGTTTGGGTGGCTGATGGAAATGAGATTGGGCAGTGAAACACTGAGTGTGGAATGACGGGAAGCTCCGGCTCAGTCAGGAAGGATGATTTTATTCCGACACCAGTGACTGGCGCTACATCATGCACACTGTGAACAAGCTGCAACGAACGATTACCGCCGTCAGGTGGCAGCACTTTTGATCCCCTCACTACGGCCTGTAAACCGGTTCTGCATTTGTGACCGCCAGGGCGGCCTTAACCAAGAATAGGTTAGAGACTATCATTGGCTCTGAAACGTGTTACGCTCAGAAACATGTCGTGCACAGATAAACAGAAATAAAAATTCGTCATGGCTAGTTTTTCATCTCATTGTTATCATTGTCTACCTATTATTTTTATTAATATATAAATGTTTTATAATTTAGTACATTAATTATTATGTGAATAATTCTCAAACGGTGATAAGCCAATATTGGCTCCTTACGACGTATCCAGATTCAGAACATCGCTGCTCGTGCGAGAGAAGTGGACAAGACAGTGGAGACACCAAGTGACCAGTAGCTGCACTATTTTCAGTTCTGCGAAGCTCTCGACTATTCTAGGCTAGGCGGGTTCATTCAGTTCTCTCCCCGTTCCGACGTTCCATTAGCAACCGTGTTTATCGTGTAAACAACTTGATTGCACCAGTGTGCCTGTGCTTTAATTGCCTGTGCTTGCGCGTGCGTATGGGTGAGGGTGCGTGCGTGCGTGCGTGCGTGGGTGCGTGCGTGCGTGCGTCGGCACGCTTGTATATAGGCCTACATGTCTAGCACAGATTGTATCCAATCACCTAGCCTGGCACTGAAGACAGATGTCGTGTCACAGTTGTATATACTGTGTGCAATTGTGATTTATTTTAAATAGTGCATTGTATTTGTGATGGATCATACAACCATTTTGTTATTCACAATTCCCAGTGTTAAGTAGGCGTACTGGCCCAATCGGTTTTTTAGACGCAGTGTAGATAACTCACGACCAACACTGTATTCAGGCGGCACATATGTGTGGCTTAAAACGGTACGTCGCAAAAACGCGAAGAAGCACAATAAATTGTAAATCACACACTGAAAAAAACATTCTGACAAGCAAACGACTGTTTTCTCATAATGTATATGTATTCTCCACCGAACAAACGTTCCTACTTATTACACTATACGAGATATCCATACACGCTAAAGAAAACAAAAACCTACGGTTGCATAAGGACTTTGTTCGTGTCCACACACCAACTTGTATCCATGCAAGGGACAAATATAACACTGTCGCTTAGAAAACGCACTAGCCGTGCTATTTATTCACGGCTCACACTATACCCGTCTCTCTTTGAAGAGAGACGATGGGGCGCGTCGACCACCGATCTCGATCGATCGATGCCGTAGACCGGTTTCTCAATAAGGAATTCTTGCGTTGGCGCGCGGCTTTCAAAGGCAATGAACTGCATAATAGTATACCGTCTGCCGCTGACTGTCGCGTACAACGGTGACAACTGTTGTATGCACACTTCCACGGCGCTCAGGTTGACATGTTTTGATGCTTTCATGCGGCACTCTCGGGAAAACATCAACCTCGAGCGCGATTACGGTGTAACCATCGAGAACGCTGCTTTTAGAACGACGGAAATAAGTTAACGATGTTTGCCTGTTTGATGTCACTGCGGTACGCGATCGGTAAGTCAGACAGTGTGTCACCTGTCACTGGCAGGCGTACCGGCTTTCGTAGAACTGGGTCGTCATTGCCATTGGTACAGTGTCGGGTATAAGTTATTATACCAGGAGCGACTTGTCGCAGCGAACTTACATCTGCCACTCAACCCATGTCGATGATGTAGGCAATACTCGACATAGGTATACAAACAGTTTGCATGTGTGATTGGCAGATCATATATTGGTCGAAAAATGGCCACACAAGCTGAATTTATAAATCACCACGTAATCGGTAGGAACCTAACGCGAAGCTTTGAGCATGGCAGAGACGTGGGTGTGGGTGCGGGTGCGGGTGCGGGTGCGGGTGCGGGTGCGGGTGCGGGTGCGGGTGCGGGTGCGGGTGCGGGTGCGGGTGCGGGTGCGGGTGCGGGTGCGGTGCGGTGCGGTGCGGGTGCGGTGCGGGTGCGGGTGTGCGGGTGCGGGTGCGGGTGTGCGGGTGTGCGGTGTGTGTGTGTGTGTGTGTGTTTGAAGTTACTAGGATTAAGCCCACTATTGGTTAATGAAGTGGTATGTGTGTCACACATGTCGTGTGCCGTCTGGACCCGTCTGTACCGTGACTTGGCGTACCACTGAATACCACTGGATACCATACTGTACCACTGAACCATTTAATGGTAAATCAGTAAGACTCGATGTCATTTCAATGGTATTTCAAAATTCACTATCGTTAGGTCTTAGTGGTACACTCGATCAATGGTATTTGAACATGCCATCACAAAGACTACGGCATACCATTCAAACACCCTACAAATGCTTCCTAATACCATAACATTAAATTTAGGTGTGTTTAGTTAGTAGGGATAACGCTAAGACGCTCACGGGGTTTGCTCTATTACGTGTCACGTTTGCGCATTACAAACCATGCGATGTGGGTTAAGGCAGTCAGTGGACCAGTTTCGGTAGTTCGGACTGCGCGAGTGAGCGGGCAATTATAATAGGCCATTATTCCACTGTGAATAACGACCCGCTGTGGGATCCAGGTGTAAAAAATGCATAGCAGTTACGCGTATAGACAAAGTTACACAGCGCGCCAGGCGGTCTTTCAATCTATTGCTACTGTCATGATCATTTATTATACATACATACATACATACATACATACATACATACATACATACATACATACATGCATGCATGCATGCATGCATGCATGCATGCATGCATGCATGCATGCATGCATGCATGCATACATACATACATACATACATACATACATACATACATACATACATACATACATACATACATACATACATACATATACATACATACATACATGCATATATACATGCATATATACATACATACATATACATACATACATACATACATACATACATACATACATACATACATACATACATACATACATACATACATACATACATACATGCATGCAAGCATATGCATACATACATACATACATACATACATACATACATGCATGCATCAGCATCATGCATACATACATACATACATACATACATCATACATCATACATCATAACATGCATGACATGCATGCATACATATATACATA
>JAODUO010000979.1:25000-47500 GCA_025642075.2 Ridgeia piscesae
CCGTGGGTCTTTCTCAGGTGCGACACAACTGGTTTAACAGTGAAGAGTGTCGCAGAAGCATAATGTTTATTATCATTGTTAACTACGATTTAGTTTGGTCCGATGTTGCTATTAATGTAATTTTAAAGGAATTGTTCGTCTTTGTAATTTCCATTTTGAAGTATCTCGTCAACAACCACCCGCTGTCTCCTCTCAGTAGGCAATGTGTAACCATGCCATCATAGGATTTATGCTATTGATCGACGCGCGTTTTGTTTGTATAGCAGTAGGCTTAGTTTTACGTGTCATTCAAACCTTTCTGTAAATCTAAGTAGATAATAACATGTATAATACATGGGTCTACACCGTTGGAGGCAACATCATGATCACCAACAATATTGGATGGTTTCTGTGACAGAGTCGTTCTCATCGTCTTCGGGATTCTCATTCTGATCGCTACGTCAGCTGACTACCTGAGGTCCCGAAGGAAACAGCCACCATCGCCATCTGTCGCCGAAATCGGCGTACACGCGGTAGCGTCCTCTAGCGGCGGACAGAACGATGATGATAAACCGAATACATCACGGACCGATGACGAACTGAGTAGTCACCAGCACGTGGACTGTGGCGTCACCGTGCACCGGTCCTTGCAACTAGTGACAATTGAGCGCATAGACGCAACGCCAATCAAGACAGAAAGTGAGTTCAGTCGATGTAGTATTATTTGTTGACGATGCATCTATAAAGTATAACTTTGGTTGGCGCATCGCCAGGTAATATTCCTCGAGTAGGTGGAGTACGTCAAACAAGATGACACCGTCTTGGGTTGCGTCCATCTGTGATACGGCACAGCATTGTGTAAGCATCGCTCTTTATCGCCATTTCAATTAAGTAGGGCCATATATGTTTTATATGTTTATATGTTTTATATGTTTATATTTACTAAAATAAATCCATCCTTCATTCTCATGCATGCATAAGCAGAAGGCAGTTTTCCAAAGGTATCATAACGTACATTTAAAAGACGTCGTATTAATATCAGCACTGTTTTGCAACGCCTTTGGTTTTCCCCGTGTTGCAAGTGTTACCGTGAATGTCGCAAGTACAAACGTAAACGTCCCAAGCTATTTGGTCCATAGCTTAAATATACTCGGAGAAATCGCAGAAATATCGCATAGATTTGCGAACAATAGATTGACATTCGGGTAACATTGCCTATGTATCGTTCAATAATAATAGTAAACCTTTGCCTACGGGGACTCTCAAGACTGGTTACATGTCCATGTTTAAATGTTCATTTTATAATTTAGAATACAATTTGGTCGGTATTTTCCACTTGGAAATAAACAAATACGACTGCCCGAAAAGAATAATGATTAATAATGAATAATAATACGTATTACTATTTATTATTATTTCCGGCCAGTCGTATTTAAAACGCACACATGCACGCACGCACACGCTTGAATTGAAAAGTTGACTTTCCATTTGCTACAGGAAGCCCCGGCTGGCAGCGGGCACTGTTCGCCTTCTCTCTCTACCGCAACGTCCCGCGACTCATCAGCGCGCGGCACACTCCAGGCAGCTACACGTGTCTGCACGGCCTACGTGTCATACTCGCCGGCTGGATTGTGCTTGGCCACACGTTCGACCTTGGCCTAACCTTACCCGTGACGAAGTACGCCAGCGTAGTAGGTAAGGATGGGAATAATTAATTTGAACCCGCAGTAATTGTTGTTTTTGTTGTTGTTAATGTTGGTGGTTCTTGCTTACTGTTTCAGGTTCTCATTGTTAAAACATTCGGCGGCCATTTTTCAAGATGTCCGCGAGACTAAACTCAGCAGGGAACCTTAGGTCATGGACAATATATCTAGCAGGTCAAACCTTTGCTGCTGCGAGATGTTCTACGAAAGCAAAAAATGGTGGATTTGCCCACCACACAACTGTGAATCTATGTAATGAGTTTTCATTGACAGAATCGTTTTATTTCTGCATTAAAATATTACAGAAAATTCGGTTGGACATCAGAAATTAAGGACGGATTTTCAAGACCAACCTCTCGCCACGTACAGCCTGTCAGTCGATGGATTCTTCGTTCTCAGGTGAGCTGTCTTTGTATGTGTGTCCGTGCGCGCGCGTGCGCGTGCGCGTGCATGCGTGCGTGCGTTTGTATTCATGCATGCGTGCATGCATATATGTTTGTATATGTGCTTGTAAGACCGTATAATTATTCTGAGAAGATACGTAGTCATATATAATCACTCCATATATGCAATTAATATACAATCAAACCATATGTGCTATCTCATACATATTTTAGTTGGTTTTATTTGCGAGGTAGACAGACTCGTCTACATAAATATCAAAATGTAAACTGTGGTTTCCTTCTGCCAACATCTATACTCTACTGTTATCGGAGGTTAAGATAATGCACCACAGTAATCCAAGACGGAGGATACTCAGACATGAAAAGACACATGAACCGTTGGGTCGAGCAATATCTTGAGTTGTCTGCAGTCCAGACCATGGTGACGGGTACAGTTATGAACACTGTTGCAGACCTGATGGTTTTGAAGGAGCTAGATACTCTACCAAACCAGGAAGAGCTCAGCAAATCCACTGACTGTCTTGCCTGCGGAAAGTTACCTGGGAACAACGTTATTCCGTGTATCTTGAAGAGCGGAACACCTGTGCTGCTGCGACAGGTGCTGCTAAGAGAAAGGTTACATTCTCCAGGACATACGACATGCCAGTGTCACCACCTTATACAAGAACAAGGGCGACCGAAGTGATTGTAATACTTACAGCGGCATCTTCCACCTCAGCACAGTAGGCAAGATGTTCGTTCGAGTTGCCCTAGCACGCCTGCATCATGTGTCTACCCTGGGTCGCAGTGTGGTTTCAGGGCCGGCCGATCCGATCTACAATGTACGCCAGTTGCAATAAAAGTGTCGAGAGCACCAACGGCCACTCTTCATCAAATTCATAGAACAAATAAAACCATTTGACCTGGTCAGTAGAAGCTGATTATTCAGAATACTGCAGAAGATAGGTTACCTCAAGACTGCTAGACATCATCACATCCTTCCACGAGGACATGCATAATACATTCTAATTCAAGGGAGCGACATCTGAGGCCTTCCCAGTTGGTATTGGAGTGAAGTAGGGCTGCATCCGTGCCCCGACACTGTGGGATCTTATTGTGCATGCTCCTCCGATATACATTCGAAGACTGTACTGAGAGTGTTTACCTGCACACCAGATATGATGGCAGACTTTTCGACATCGCTCGGAGCAAAATCAGAGAGGTCCTTATTCGGGACTCCATGCTGAAGATGCCGCCCTGGTATCCCACACAGACGCCCATTTACACTGCTTGCAGGGAGTTCGGACCTGAAAAAGATGAACCTCATGGCCCAAACCGAACCCCATTTCATCAAATGCCATACGTGGTATCGCCCTTAAATTAACCGACACATTCCCTTACATTGGATCCGCGATTTCTTCGTCACTGTCTCTCGAAGTGGAACGTAGTAGTTATGGCAAACCTGAACAAATGGGTGTATGAAAATACCAAGTTACGTGTCTACCGTACAGAAGGCAGATGACACCAGGAGAGCCAAACGGAAGGGGAGAATTGCATCAGTTCAAGAGCGTTCTCAGTTTCTCTGTTGCGAATGTGGTAGAAACTGCCATTCTAGAATTGGATTATAGTCCCTCCAAAATGCACACCATCACTCTTCAGGGGCTACGCCATCGTTCCACGAGACATGCGGATGCCGACATATTTAATTTAATAATATACTACGATGGTTATTAATCAGGGATATTGATATTAATAATACAAAGACACAGTATGATGTCAGCATTAGCAGAAATCCTCATTACAAGTTTTGGTGAGTTTCAAAGAAAACATATTCAGCTACGAGAAAACCGACGTAGCAATTCGATCTTTATTACAAAACTGCATCAATATACCCCTATATTTAAGTAAAATGGACAAACTCACTTTCCGCATATTTACTCACGTATATGTAAACTTATAAGGTTTTATAATCTTTCTATTGCCTCCTGTATAATATTATATGGTTTGTTTGTTTGTTTACAACTTTGACATTGGTTTATGCAGCGCTGCCTTGGTTACTATATCGTTCTCGAAGCACCTGTCTCGCCAAGGAGGGAAGCCCAAAGTGTTCCAGATGGTTCGATACTACGTCCACCGATACTTGAGGTAGACGGGTGCCAGGCTGTATGCTACGACCAGTTAATATGACAACGCTCGGTATAGTAGTCGAGCTATCCGTCCATATGCATAGGCCGTGTCCAAAGAGGATACCCACGGTAGTGCAAATGTGATCTTATTAGTTTTATGTTGAATAATTATACTCTATATGATACGCATTTAGCATTATTGCATATTTTTTTTTTTAATGTATTTAGCATTTTAAGCTATCTAACTAATATAATAGAATTTGCATAAATACTAGCATGTTGTATTTTAAGAGTTGTATTTTAAGCGGTTTCCGCTTAAAATACAACCGATGGCTCTGTACAAGTGTTTTTCTTCTTCTTTTTATCATTATTATTTTGTGTTACTGCACGGTTATTCTTACTGACATTCCTTGTGAAATCTGTTTGAATCTATTAAACAGGCTGACCCCTGTCTATGCCGTGGCTATCATGTTGGTGGTCGGCTACTACCGTTATGTGGCCGTAGGACCGCTTGCGCTAGAAACAGACATGGCGGAACCTTGTCTCCAGTCGTGGTGGTCACTTCTTCTCTACATCGACAACTTCGTTTACTACTACAACCGAGAGGTTAGCAGTATATTCACAACAGGCCTACTGAAATGCCCTAATTTATAAATTATAGCCTTGCACTAAAGAGCATGCCTACATTCAGCAAACACGCCAGCAACAACGCCCAAACAGCTATGACAAGCAGGTACTTATTTATCTTAGCCAGTCTCAACAACATTGCTAATGATGCTTGTTTCGAAACTGGATGTTTTGCTTAACGTTTGAACAAGATTCTTGGTCACATAAGTGATATATGGGTTTATTAAACATGAATTTGCGGGCATTAGGCCATCAACATGATCGAAACGTTTATTGAACATTTATATGAAATGAGAAACAAGGACCTGACCGCCTGTTCTTGACCTGAACGCCGGACCTCGAGCCATCTCGGTGCCGCGTCCACTTGATGTGCCTCGCTCACGTCTTGTCAATCTTCTGTGAGCAGGAAATGCAGTTTCATTTCGCCGTCAGTTAAAACAACTTTCCTTATAATATACATCCGTGTTTGACAGTTGCGCGCACCTGTTGATGAGTTTTACTTTGTTCGGAATTCTGAGAACCTATAATGTCATAGATTTGTTGCGATAACAAGCATGGATTTGTCGCGGATATTGACGCTTAAGCAGTTATTGTGTTTACTTGTTGTTGTTGTCATTACTGTCAATAATACATCCAAAAGGCGCATACTATAGACCTATGTTATCTTTTCATGTTGCCATTATCTTGAATATCACATTTTAATGACAAAGCAACATGTAAACAGCACGTATGAATGTTCAAACGATCGTACACAAGTAAATCATGGTATGAAATATAGTAATGTTTTAGGGTCTACACTAATAGAAACATGTCGTCTTTGTGTTAGGAAGAGATAATTTACATTTAAAGCCATGTGCATGATTCTTTGCTGTTGCTGAACAACCAACCACCCTATAAAATCACCAACAATAACAGCCGCTGCCGGACAACACTGTTTATTATAACATAGGATGTGTGAACACTTGTGAGTGACCTCGTGCTGTTTGACTGCAGTGTCTAGGCTGGACATGGTACTTGACCCTCGACTTCCAGTTCTACGTCATCGCCCCTGTGTTCGTGTGGCTACTCTACAGGTGGGTGGTGTAGGGGAGAGCGGGGCACGGTCGCACAATCCCTACACTTGTTGTCCCGTGTCAGCACTCAGTAATTATAAGTTCTGAATTAAACTGTTCGTCACATGAACGGTTACTTTGTGCAAAAACTCCGTTAAGCGATGACAAAAATGGCTGCAGAAAACTTAGTCGTATATTTGGTTAATATTTTTGTTTTACGCGATTTTCATTACATGACAAAAGGGTAAGAGAAAGTTGCTAATGTTTAAAAGGTATGCAGTAATGATTGCTCTCTGACATGTAATCACGCAACAGAAATGTAATTTATGTATCCAGATGGTTTAGCAAACTCCGTCACACACGATTAACACAGTTGCTGCCTGAACACGTGAGATTAGTCATATATTTTGCTGATATATTCTTGTTTCAGAAGATTTTCATTAAGACAAAAACCTACGGGAAAGTTGTTAAAGTGTCAGATGTATGCAGTAACGTTTACTCTAAGAAATGCCAAGTCGCAGTCTTAGTAATTCACATTTTTAACAGTTACCTGCATTAATGACATACAAGATTTAATAAGATTTAACAAGATTGCCACCTAGAGATTCAACTCTAGATGGCAGGTGGATTAGGAAGCCCATTGGCTTATCGAGAGTCCTACCTATCTATCTAAATGTACCCCGCCCTTCTTAGGTATATGTCGATTTTATTTTTAAACATATTAACATTACTAGCACCTACACAATCAGCCGGTAATCTGTTCCATTGTTTTACTGTTCTTTGTGAAAATGAAAATGTTCTAATATCTAGTCTACACTGCTTCTTTGCTAATGTAATTCCACGTCCTCTAGTCCTTCTCTCTTCCTTAACGGAGCAAAAAATATTTCTGTCAATATTTTCATACCCATGCAATATTTGTAACACTTCTATCTGATCTCCTCTCAGTCTCCTGGTTTCTAGTGTTGTTAAACCACATTCTTTCAGACGCATTTCATAACTAATATTCCTGATTTTTTGTATCATTTAGGTTGCTCTCCTTCGTATTCTTTCTAGTATAGCAATATCCTTCTTGCGATATGGCCTCCATGCCTGTATGCAATATTCTAAATGGCCTAACTATTGTTTTGTACAGCGGTAATATTAGTTCTTTTTCCTTGTATACTATATTTCGCCTAATTAATCCAAGAATTTGGTTTTCCTTCGCTGTTGCAATTCCACACTGCTCTGATACCTTCATATCAGCACTAATAGTTAACCCTAAGTCCTTTTTCTTTACGGTAATATTTAGTACAGTATCACCCATTGTATATTTTGCGTCCTGAGTGGAGGCACTTACACTTCCCATAATTAAACAGCATTTGCTACTTCTCAGACCATTCGGTCAACTTATTCAGATCATCTTGTAATTGCTGTCTATCTGCATCACTTTCAACACCTTGCTTGTTGTATCATCATCCAAATCATTGATATATATTAAGCATAAAATAGGTCCCAATACTGATCCCTGCGGTACTCCACTCAAAACCGATTTCCAGTTTGAAACCTCCCCATCAACTATTACTCTTTGTCTTCTATCAATAATCAATTTTTTCTATTCAGTTAATCATACCATTTCCTATGCCATTGGCCTTTAGTTTAAGTAGTAATTTTTTATGTGGCACTTTGTCAAAGGCTTTTTAAAAATCTAAGTATATTATAGCTACTGGTGATCCCTCATCTACCCACTTTGTGACATCTTCCAAAAAACATAAGATATTTTTTTAAGCATGACCTCGCTTTTAGGAACCCATGTTGAGATGGGTAAAACAAGTTTTTTTTAACAAGAAAATCAACCAAGTGATCTTTAATTAGTCTTTCTAATAGTTTGCAAATCACCGATGATAAACTCACTGGTCTGTAGTTCTCTGACTTGCTTGTTGTTCCTTTTTTAAATAATGGTATAAAGTTTGCTTCTTTCCATTCTAACGGAACTACTCCCTCCTCTAATGACAAATTGAACACTGTTGCAAGCGGTATGCTAATTTGGTCTGTAATTTCCAGTAGTAATTTGGGAGGAATCCCATCCACTCCAGGTGACTTATTATCCTTCATATCCCTTATTTTCTTAGCTCCTATTTTTAGTGTTACAATTAGTTGTCCTAAATAGTCTGACTCTCTCCCTTCCAATTTAGTCTATGGTACTGGTAATGCACTAATATCTTCCCTGGTAAACACCGAACTAAAGTATCCATTTAGATTTTCTGCCACTAAGAATCCCTCTGTTATTATGTTTCCATCACTACCTTCTAGAGGACCGACCTTATCCTGAACTTTCTGTTTACTTCGAACATATGCATAAAAACTCTTGCTGTCATGTTTTATATTAAAAGCAAATTTTTTTCTTAGCTTCTCTTTGAATTTCTAATTTGAGCTGTAGCTTGGTTAAGTGCATCTTTATAAACGGCATAGTCTACTACACATCCATTATGTCTATATGTCTTCCACATCATTTGCTTGTAATTGATTTTTCTAATGGCTTCTTCTCTACTAGAGCGTTGATTGCCATCCTCTTGCAGTTTCTATATGTTACTCCCCTTCCTCCCATTACTGGCAAAATTCCTGAGAGAATAATCTGTTCAATTCTTGTCTTCTTCAGTTTCCCTATCACCTGTCTGTATCTTTGCACTATTCTAGTTGTCCCCTCCCTGTCTGCATTGTTTGTCCCTACATGTACTAATATAGATCCTCCCTGGCCATGCCCCAATGTATTATCTACCCTTTCAGTCACATGCTCTATCCTAGCCCCTGGAAGACAAACAACATTTTCTCCTTTGTTTAATGTCTTTCTCTTTCTGTTCTCAATGCCCCCTCAATCACTGCCTCAGAGTAGCTCCTCCATGTTGCACCTACCTGGTCGTTGACTTTTCTCCCTGCCGCCTTCTCTGTTGTTCCTTTTCCCTGCCTCTTTTCTACCTGTCATCATCCCTGTTATTGACTTCCCTTTCGACACATCTAGTCGCACTTCCTTTTTTCCTTCATCTTTCCTTCATCTTTCCTCCTATCACATGAACTTCTCTCCTCTCTTGTCCCATTTTCCCCTCCTCCTCTGTCACTTTCTCCCCTGTCACCTTCCTGCATGCCATGTTTTCTGTTATTCATTCTCCATTTGTTTTCTTTGCTCTTGCACTCGCCCTCCCTCCTCTCAATCTCCTGTCCTCATCCTTCTTGTCACTGCATTGCTCCTTCCGACCTCTTCCATCCGTCTCTTTGGTTATTCTCATCTCCATCCCCTTCACAATACCGGTTAGCCTAGCTAACTCTGCTATATACATTCCACTTTCCAACACCCCGTGCACTGGAAAGTACAGCCTTCCTCCATTGTCTCTGTCCATGTTTTTGTGCATCCAGATAAAGCAAAATCTACACAGCTGTGACATTGGTCACATACCAAGTGCCTCCTTGCCTTCACTAGCCGCTTGCAAGGGGCCATATTATGCTTACCCGGGTACTCAAAATTAACTCAGTCGGTATACCAACTTAGTCTTTAGGAAGACTGTTTAATGTGGACAGTAACTGCAGCTCACTTTATGTTATACACAACTGACACATTTTGTCTTTACTGGTACCCTTTCCTAGCGGATACGTTGAACACTACCTACATAAACAAACTAGGGTTTTCTACTAAAAAAGCTTGCTTATTTTTAAATAACAATGCTACCTGATCAAAGTATTATCTTACGTATGTAGCTGTTATGTTTGTTACTTTATATGTTACATATTCTATCAAACAATTAGATTTGCTAAATCTTGTAAACAAACTTGTCGAAGGCTAGATTACCCACTTATCACACACTATACTAATCTGCTCAAAAATACTTTTAACTAATAGACCTTTACCAAAACTTTATGAGTAATCTTCACATAAGAATAATAGTGTAGTTATTATGCTGAATACTTTATCTGTTAAATATTCTATCAAATAATAAGTTTTGCTAAATCTTGTTTACAAACTTGTCGAAGGCTAAATTACCATATTATCACCCACTATACTAATCTGCTCAAACATACTGTTAATTGACACATTTTTAACCAAACTATTGCCCAATATATGTCTAGTACGTACTACTTTATGAATAATCTTCACATGAGAATAATACTTATCAGTCAATATTTTCTCTTGCTGTTCAACCTTTATGCACCACCAATTTCAAACATCTACATCCGCCAATGTTGCCGCCAAGCTTGACGAGGTCTCGTGCATAATTTTGATTGTAACATAAGCAAACCGCGACGTACCGGATACATCAGTTGATGTATCCAGTACTTCGCGGCGTGTTTACATCACACCAATTGACGTCCGCTGTACGTCACGTGTTCAGGCAGCCGTGCGCGTAGTTTGCTAACCGACGTGGACACAACAATTAACCACATTCCATGGTGTGTCACATGACGTGAAATTTTTCCAAACTTAGAAACTCATCTTCGAAGTCAAATCTAGGAAGAGCGTAGACGCTGTAACGTTACATTTTCCAAAAGAGGGTTTGATACATTCATCCCACGTTATGTATTGTTACGCGGCCGTATGCAATACAAAAGGTTGTGTCTATCATACGTTTCTAGAACTGCTTCAAGACGTTTCACTTCTAGCGCTGTTTAATTACAACTTAGTCCATTACGTTAGAAACAACACATAACGTTTCTTGGCGACTTTGTATCGTACAATAAGTATATTTACGAGAACGCCCAATCCTTCGGATTTGTTTTAAACGCGGATTTGTTTTAGCATTCTGCGGCGAAGAAAGTCATTGTATTATTACATAGTTGGGTAATCTCATACATGTGTTAATATTTTCTTTTAAGGTTCCCGATTTTCGGCGGAATAGTTCTGCTTTTCGGATACGCAGGAAGTTTACTCGCTCGCCTCGTCATGCTGAGGTGGGTTTCTTTGTAGAGGTCTACGAGTCTGCAACACGTAACACCAAGGGAACCGTCGTCATACTTTGACTTGGCCTCAGTTCATTTAGGTGATAACGTGCATGTGTGTGTGTGTGTGTGTGCGTGTGTGGTGTGGTGTGTGCGTGTGCGTGTGCGTGTGCGTGTGCGTGTGCGTGTGCGTGTGCGTGTGCGTGTGCGTGTGCGTGTGCGTGTGCGTGTGTGTGTGGTGTATAGTGTGTGTGTATATATATTATATATATATATATATATATATATATATATATATATATAAAATATTATATATATATATATATAATATAATATAATACAAGTGTCTTCCGCCGTCGTGGCAGCCAGGTTGCGCGAGCAACCCGCTCCTACGACCGCTTACACCGCTTCTCTAGAATTGTTTTGTGTAATATACGCCATCCATTTAATTGTTTAATGCAATTCGGCGCAGCTTTTCCATGTCAGCCCTGGTCTTTAGGCGCACGCCGATCGGGGGCTTGGGGCCCCTTTTTTCCAAATTGCCTGGTTTGCCGGCGCTTTCTCGTCCAAACGTAGGACGTGACCAAATAGCCGCCATCGCATGTCCATCACGTCTGTGCTTATTTCACGTAACTCGCACCGTTCATACAAGTTTGAGTTGCTGATTCTCTGTGGCCATTTTATCCCGATGAGAAGACGGAGTTGTTTCCGGTGGAATGCATTCAGTTTGTTTGTTTCTGGCCTCGTCAGGCCCCACGTACCACTACCAGCGTTGTATAGGAGCACTGGCCGCACGAATGCCTTATATAAACGCAATCGCAGTCGCTCGCTGACGTGTTGTCTTCGCAGCCAAAGGGACCACATGGAACGGAAAGCGGTAACCGCAAGCATTTTTCGGCGAGACAAGTCCTCAACGTCTCCGAGCAGGGATCCAAGTTTCTTTGGCGTCCTCCGTTGTTCTGCAACACAGTCGATTTCACGTTTGATGTCTGTGCGCTCTGTTTTGTCGACATTGACACACAGGAACCACTCGCCCAGTGCAGCTGGCGCGAACTCGTTGACTTTGCTCAGGTACTCATGATCGGTTGAGATGAAATCAGTGTCGTCTG
Organism: Ridgeia piscesae; assembly: GCA_025642075.2. Lineage (NCBI taxonomy): Eukaryota > Metazoa > Annelida > Polychaeta > Sabellida > Siboglinidae > Ridgeia > Ridgeia piscesae. The sequence goes on from JAODUO010000979.1 coordinate 36,882, forward strand.
CATATATTGCTTCGCAGGGTAAGTTAATGTCGGCTGGTGGTCGGCGTGGGAGACATCCGCGCAAAGTTCGAAGGGCTGCTTATTTCTTCGTACACGACATCATAATTAACTGTATTAAGTTGTTTTCAGATATGTTGAGCAGGCAAAATATATATATATATATATATATATATATATATATATATATATATATATATATATATATATATATACATAAAATTGTTATATTTCGTCTCGTTTTGAAACAATTTTGCAGAAAGAAACTCGATTTTGAAGTACTGATGGTGACAGTGTATATGCAGCCATGGACGCGGTTTGGTCCTTATGCCATTGGAATCGCCCTTGGAATAATAATGTACTGGACCAAATGTCGGGTCCGCTTGCCTAAGGTATGTAAGCAAGCCTACAAGCCTATATTATGTCTTTATCGACAGTCTACCGACGTAGTGGGGTGCGTGCGTCCGTAAATGTGTACGTGCGTGCGTGCTGCGTTCGGCTGCAGTAAGTAAGTGCCGTATGTTGGGTGGTGTGGTGAATCATGTTGTTTGTCATTCACAACTAAAAGAAATGTATCAAAGAAGCAATGGAGGCATTAATTGTTATTTCTGCAGCCCCAACCATGCATAGTATTAAGAGAAACGCCGGGAAAAAGTTAGCAAGGGTTTTGGATGGTTCAAAAACATGTTTTTATAAATAATTCAAATTATGCGCACTTGTCTGTGATTACGCTGCAACAACTGTGACGTAGACTTTGTCTTATTTAAACTATTCTTGCAATCAGCTCCAGAACTGACTTCGCCCCTAACTGAGTTGGTTGACGATGCATGTCGTCTTACAGACAGTGGTCGTAGCTGGTTGGGTCATCGCCTTTGGCCTGTCCATGGCGACTGTCTACGGCCACTACAAGCTGCCACCGTCGCCGTCCAGAGCCCACCACGCGTACATGTCGACTCGGAGAGACGTGTTTGCCGTCAGTGTCAGCTGGTTGGTGTTCGCCTGCTGCTCAGGTTATGGAGGTACGTGTTTTGTTATTTCCGTGTCCAAACTGTTTTGACAGATGTATGTTTGATCGCTGAACGACTGACAGGAACCTTAACATTGTAAACTTGGCCCCAAGTGGAATGCCGAGGAGTAAGCCCCGGGGACTTGCCGTGACGTGTGTGTATGGATGTGCAGCTGGAGGTCACATACGTCTTCCCTTGATAAAGACATCCAATATAAAGTACATACTTGATGTAGGTACACATTTATGATGTCATGTCCCTTTTCTGGACAACCTGGTAAAACAGGAAGTAGATCGCTGCAGGCGCGTCTCAAGTGGGAATACTTGACGTCTCGTGGCCGAATATCCCGCGGAAATTGCCTCGAGTAGTTAACGATATATACCGAAATATACATATCGGGTAAACATCTATGCAGCGATAAAAACCTAGCCTTGTTCTAAGGAGAGTTCCTCGATATGACACCCCTGTTTAGGGAACGTCTGCATAATGTTCGATTTTTGGATAGGGAGAACATGTAGAAAATATAGCCCTGATCTAGGGAGGATCGGTACAAAAACGACCATCGCAGTCGGCACATCCAGAGTAGTGCTAGTAAAGACAATGCCCAGAGCATCGGACTCTTAGTCAAGAAAACCCGGGTTCGAATCCCGTGGGCTCAGTCGTGTCGAACCTCGGGCGAGTTCGTACGTTCTACTAGCTCCAGCTCGTGCGTCTGTGTGTACGAATACATGACTGTATTGAGAGTGGTCGATATATGCATACTAGTACACGTTCGAACATTACTTATGGCGTGGCTTAATATTCCCATATCTCTGAGTATTCATAAGGATCGGATCTTGTGCTATATAAGAACACACCTTTACATATGTTTTTACTTATTCGCGACCTTACACTGCCAACCGTTTTAGGAAGTACAGTACAGTACCGTACCGTACAGTACAGTACAGTACAGTACAGTACAGTACAGTCAGTACGTCAGTACAGTACAGTACAGTACAGTACAGTACAGTACAGTGCAGTGCGGTGCGGTGCAGGTGCGGTGCAGTGCGGTGCAGTGCGGTGCAGTACAGTGCAGTGCAGTGCAGTGCAGTGCAGTACAGTACAGTGGAGAGTAGTACTTATATTATTTTTAACTGGGTAATCTACTATTAAATATGTATACATGTAGAAGTAAGACAATCTCACGACTTGCAAATATAACTTACTAACAACATTCCAGCCAAACCCTATCTGCTGCGAACAAAGTTGATCTCTCGGTGGATTGGTTTGGTTGCATTCCACGACCTGCAGAAGGTGCGCATTTTAAATACAATCCTCGCAAACGACAGTTGCACAAATCAGAGGAGACATGAATTTCTGCCAAATGTCGGAGTTCCCAATGTTTTCACCGCGCACAAATGTGACATTTTTAAAACAGTGCTGATACTTGTAGAAAAGTATGACAATTTATCTTTTTGAGCTCAGCTCTTTGAAATTCTTTTTCGCTTCCAACCAGCGTTCAGTATTGCCCCTTCTAAGTGATTATCGGGTGACAACACACATTTTACTGTCCATAATACAGTAAAGCAAAGCCTTTTAGACGCCGTTCCCCTAGTTGTCGTGGCTGGATTTATTGTTTATCTCAGTCGTGTATCACGCTGTAATTCTAATAATGGTAAAAGTGCAGTTGTATCTTCAAACATAGATATCGAAAATAAATTTGGCATAAACACCTATGCTATGATGTAACTGTTTCTAAATAACAAGCGGACACATAGGGCCTTGGGACACAGTTTAAGTATTTCATTTCTCGTGGCCGAATTTCCCATGTAAATTGCCCTGAGTAATTCCGATATTCTGCAACATACGCAAGAGGTAATTTCCGAAGAATGCGCACAAACTGCACAGGGCGAATTCTGTTGGGCAGGAATAACGCGACGGACACTGTAGGCGGTATGACCCCAGTACACATCATTAGCTGTGTAACGTCAACAATCTCGCGGGATCTTTCCTGACCCGTTTTCCAGTATTGTATATGATGGTAATTAGCTGCAAACTAAACAGTCACACTTCAACTCTCACCCCTAATTCCTATGCAGAAATCGGGTGAAACTATAATGATTAATGATGTTATTCTCTTTAAAAATTATTTCAAATATGTTTTCAGGTTTCGTCAATAGATTCCTGTCATGGAATGCCTTCATCCCTGTAAGTCGATTGACGTACACGTTTTACCTGATACATCCCGTCATAATATACGCCTATGAGTACGGACGCATGCAACTGGTCTATTCACAGTACTCGACACTGGTGAGTCGTTCCCGTACTCCTCTAGTCATATCAGTGTTAGAAAACAGAGATTGGTCGACTGTTCACGTTTTATGGCGCATAACGTACCGTCCTAGTCTGCAGCAGGTTACTAATGCTATTCATAAATCGTACACATTTTCGCCGACATTTGAGTTCCGCAATAACGACTGAATAAACCAAAGGAATTAACTTAATGGAACACCTCTCTTTCTAGTGTCCACAGCGTAACCTTGCCAATAATGTACTACTTTTAACGGTCGGTTATTTATTAATTAAAGTTTAAACGTAGCATCAGTCAAATCTACTGCCAACAATATTGATGACAGGACATTATTCGTTTATTATGATTAAGCACATGTATGTTCAAAATATATTAAATATAATTGATACAAACTATTTATATTTTAGTTCTGATCGCGTGATAACTGGCACGTGTCAAGAACAAACCATAATGTAATGACATTACTAAACTATTGACATTTTAGTTCAGATCGAGTGATAACTGGCACGTGTCAAGAACAAACCATATTGTAATGACATTACTAAACTATTGACATTTTAGTTCAGATCGAGTGATAACTGGCACGTGTCAAGAACAACACATGTTATAATGACATTACTAAACTATTGACATGTTAGTTCAGATCGAGTGATAACTGGCACATGTCAAGAACAACACATGGTTTAATGACATTACAAAGTCAAATGAGGTAATAGCGAGTTTACCTTTGCTTCCACATACTGTATCTGAGTTCTTGTTTCTTCTACAGGTAGTCCTGTTTCTCGCCTATTGGATGCTGGGAAACATGGCAGCCTTCGTGCTGAGTGCCAGCTTCGAGTTACCTTTCATGGAATTGGAGAAAGTGATATTCTCCCGCAAGAAAGCCTGATCATACTTCTTCTTTCCGTCATGCCCACAATCAATGTGTTGACTATTGTGGCACCTTACATATGTTTCGCCCTGCACGGCCGAAGAATAAGGAGTGCAAAGAGGAACTGTAATAGCACAATACTCTTACATTAATTATTTAAAGTTTTATCATTGTGATATATTGTATTCAAGAGACATAACTATGTACCGCTTTGTAGATTAATATGTAGTAATGCAACGTATCTAATTATGCTTCTGTTTCTTCTTCTTATGTCTTGATACTGTCACTATAAAAATAGTAACGTTTCCTGTATGGGACAATTTTGTAACCCGTGTAATATTGCTCTTAATAGTTTTATCAAGTGTTGAAATACCTATGCAAAGCAGCAAAACCTTATCTGAGATATTAGTATAGACGTACTTTTAATATACTGTTTTAGTCATAATCAAATTTTACCAAAATGTTAACCGTAAAGTGACTAATGCGCATATTTAATAGTAATACTTACCATGTTTTAGATGTTACAAATACTGTAATAGTAGAGAATAATATGAAATTACGACACTTCCTACCAAAATATTATCAAGTTGCCTCAATGTGATAGATAATGCACCAGTTTCCATCAATATAAACGTCTACAGTTGGCTCTCAAAAGTTCTGCAGGTCATTTCACTGTAGAAGATGCAGGCGCCTTGCGTCTGAACTGGTGTCACATTTGAGGAATGTATAGCATCGTGCCAGGGTAACATTAAAGAAACGGTAAATCAAGAAACCGAACTACTTATTACCATATATACTTATTAATATTGTTTTTATCTACAAGTGATACTAATCATTATTATATGCATATGCACATTTTATTTGATATCAAGTAATCTTCAACAAATGTGGCTACCTTTCGATCTGCACACACACTTACAATAACCCTAACCCTTTCGATCTGCACACAGACTTACAATAAAACACCTTACAAAATCACAAAACACAGTTTACTTCAAATGTACACGTTCTAACGCGTTTGCCAACCTTACTTGGGTAATTCGACAAACGTTCTGCCAAATTTGGCCCGCAGATGGTTGTATGGTATCTATGCATGCCAATATGTAAATCATGTCAATATGATAATACTTTGATTGTCCTTAAGTCTAAGCATATGAAGAGATGACACATTAATATGTTTCAATAAATTATCTAAACATAAGCTGGTCCCTATAACTTAATTAACTATAAACGCTCAATATTCTTCCGTGAGTTTTCACAACAAAAAGTTATTTCTCCAGTATGTCCCAAACTTATCAACAACTGACTCATGATTCATGAAAGGGGTTTGAGGCATTGGTTGTGAGTTAAATATACATGCCTTATTTAATAGTTGCATATGACATGTCTGAATGTTCTAATGGTGAATCTATGCATATAAAAACGCTACATTATTATATTTATCTTTAATTAACCAACCGCCCATTTAATTTTTGGGTAACAATCACGGTGGGATAGTGATTTTCTAGATATTTGAGTAATAGGGACTGGCTTACACCTAGAAAAAAGGTATTGTAACAATCCGTGTTATGTATTCAGTACCTTTGTTGGGGTGGAAGTTGATCAAGTTGTTAGAACTATGATAATTTACCATCTTTTCATATGTATGGATTTCCAATTAAAACAACCAGACCTGTCATATTGCTGTGATTTGCACACAGACACTACATGGACACACATACAGGCACACACACATACAAACACACACACACACAAAATATATATATATATATTCAGTATATAAAATATATATATATATTATATATACATATATATTATATATATATATATATATATATATATATATATATATATATATATATATAATAATCACAATTATTATATATACTTATATATACATTTCAAATATTAACCACATTAGAAAGATATTGTTTTTAGATATTTATTCACACCAAAATAGCTTTTATAATTATTATCATGTTCAAAGATGCAGTCAGATTAGAATCTGATATTAGATTACTCCAAGATGGCCGTCATTGCGTCAGCGCACTCCAGAAAATGGGCAGTAAATTCAAAACGACTTAGCTACAATGTGCTACATGCGATTTATATTATGAAATGTTCAGGTTCTTCTTATTAAATATTCATCTAACTACTATCCAAACTTCAGAAAACTTTCTCATCGTGCCACGGATATATAATTATCAGATCATAGCGCATATTCACTCTTCCAAATTAAATAACTCACCGAAAATACTGCAATTCACGCGGCCGCATTCTGTCATATTGAGTCTCAGAAAATGTGGTTTTCATAAGATTAATACGAGGCTCTTTTTAAAAGGAGTTTCCCTGGGCGCCCCTCATGAGCAGAAAAACCTAGTGGACACAAATTTCAACCGACCTACAGACGCGCCCCTAGCGGATTTGCAGGTCCCAACAATGCGTCATGCGCGGGTGCAGGTCACGCGTCGGATGCCGATGAGCGGTGCCATCTGTTGTATTTTGATAAACTAATTTGACAAATTATCCGACAGAGGGCGACAATTAAATGTGGGTTGTTTACATGTTGCGAAGCCGAAGGAATACAGACTTCTCGACTTCAGGCTCATCGTTAAACATCAATGAAGGCCTGGCCAAGCGTTTATGAAAGTGCAGATATATGATTACAGTGAGTAAAATACAACATATGTCTCTCCCAGCCCCAGGGGCAGGGAGTCGAACGGCGAAATTATAGCCGATCAAAAAGACACGTTTTGACTGTAGTTTTAAACTACCCAGATAGCAGACCTACGTTGGGCCAACGTTGGCATTTTACATTGGTTGTATGTGTGTTGGGCCAACGTAAGCTTCTTATGTGCAGTATATGTGTTTTTTGTGTTGAGCCAACGCATATGCTTAACTCAGTTTATTTGAAATTTATGTTGGCGGTACATCGTTGGCCCAACGTTGTTCACCCAACGCCAACATTATGCAAACGGTACCATAGTTGGACCAATGTAGGCTTGACATCTGGGTATGCATGTCATTGTATAAATATTAGTAGTAGTGTTTTAGTTGTAGTTAATGTTAGATAATTTTATAACAATTTTAGTATCCATACTGAAATTGTAATAAAAACAAGTCCGTAAAAACAATAACGGTCTAGCTGGCCTGGTGTAATAAGAAACGATGCCAATAAGAAAAGGTAGCCTAATACATAGCACCATGGATCCAGGTATTACCTGGTATTGTTAGTATTACCTGTTCTTACACGTTACGTCGTTAGTCATTAGTTCTTAATTACAGGTTCTTACAGGTCCTCTTCTGGCTTGACTATATACAGGCATACTCCTGCTGCAGTGGCGTATCCAGAGGGGAGGCAGGGGGCCAAGGTCCCCCAATCCCGGAAAAAAAATTGGATGTTGGGGAATGGAGGACTGAATAACTGGCTGCCTGATTCATAGAGTCACAACGTACAATGGGTTTCAGGATGTCTGTGTAAGATTTTTTGTCCTAGTCCTATCCTTTCGCAGAAAGATGTCATCATTCAAACAGGATTAAGTTAAATAGAAATTCTTCACTTCTGTCGCTGGCTGCAGCATAAGAGTTGACAGAGCAATGGAAATGTCATTGTTTTCAATGTGTATGATGGCTAATGGCTATTAAGGATTCAAAATAATAGTTGCCTGGTTACTAGAATAGGGTCAAATTGCATTATGTTGTTATTATTTGAGCATTTCAGTTAAATAAAATAATATTCAGTCAGATTTCCCTAATTAATACCTTCTCTTCACAGAGAAGCCATATCTCCCCACCTTCCTGCTTAGTACAAAGTACAAGTTATATTGGGACAGTCCCTGGAAAACACTGCAGGACATAAGCATCCCCTAACATCTTGCTTTGTAATTTTAGAAGCCATGCCACAGCCCCACCTGTACTGTTTGCTCTGTCAGTATGGTGTGAATGACTGGGCAGTTAGCTGCTAAATCCCTGTCCATTGTGCTTAAGGTACATCGGCAGCCTGAGAAGCCCGAGACAGCTGGGAAGGACCCTTCTATGTAGCAAATTGATGGCTCATAAATTACAATCTTAAAGTAGCATCTTAATATATTTTAGTAACTTAATCTGACTATGTATTTTCGTGTTATCATACTTTAGTAGAGTACTTGTTATGTTAGCAAACTGTGTTACTGATACCATTTATTTAGCTGTAATTAAAAATATTGATATTTTAAATACTTTGTTACTGTTTTTATTTATTTATGTATTTTGTTTTGTTGCTTAAATTAATTATTAGTATTTGTTTTGAGGACCACATTGGAAATAAATGTACTTCTGTGTGCTTTAATGTGTTATCCTCGCTAATATTACATATAATGCTTCTTCTTTATTTGCTTTTGCATCGTATGAATATATTGTTTACCAAAAAAACTCAATCACTCAATCAGTCAACGAAGTTGCTATTTTTCTACTCAACGTCCCCAGAAATGCTTCCGCAACTACGCGAGAGATGGCGCGTCGGTTGCTTCGTCGTGACGTCACAGTGGGCTTAACGTCAGCCAGGTTGGCGTCATAACAACACCGCGCCGCCGAAAATAAGTAAGAACCGGCAGTTTCTTTATAGATACCTTGACTGCGTTGCTTTGGGTATTTTGCTTTTGACAGCGACTACACATCTAAGCAAAGGAGTGAAGGGAATGCATAAGTATGTCAGAATTAAGAGGACTAATTTTGCAACCTTCTTTTTATTGTCATTGTCGTTAAGTCGGCGTAGAAAGGACGCAGACACCACTCCACCGTCGTCTACTTCCGGCAGCCTCACTGTCCCACCAGGTCCAATGTCGTGAAGACTGGCGACACATGGCTGTGAGTGAATCTTTGTTCTACCGAGTACTGTCATGTTACACAATATAATACGTTGATGAATTTGATATAATTTAAACCGATCACCGGTAGAATCAAAGATAGCTTGTTGTAGATATATGCATAAAAAGTCTTGCGAATGGACACTAGACTAGTCGTAATGTAATAACAATTGGAAGCTCAAAAGTAGGCATTTCAGCTAGTCACTTGATCTAGCTAACTTTCACACTGTGATAGATTAGAATTTATATAATGAATACATTTTGCCGCAATTGAACATAGTATGCCTGCGAGATGTACATGGTCTACGTCGTTCACGCGGCCTTCGTCGGCCGACACGGCGTAACTCACTCGACCCGTGCCAGCTTCAGCAACGAGCTGTCAGACACTGTTCACGCTCAACCCCACCCCCCATTACGGCCGCCACGATACAACGTTAGAGACGGAAGTACATAGACAATTATTGGACACCAATATGTGATAACATGTAACTGACCGCAGTAGGTGTTTATCTTGATGTCTGCTACAGTAGACATAGAACCTGACGCCACACTTAAATTATGAATTTGTACAGTTTATTGAAATAACTCATTAAGATGCTTTAATAACATTACAAATATTCAATGTTAGGTCTTCATTGTTTTAAATAAAATTATGACATTTCAGGTTTTGAAGGTATAGATGCAGTATGACATCCTTAACTGAATATTGACAGTATATCACATTATAATAAATGGAAACATGATCTCTATGATATCAAGGACCATACAGAATCACAGCTTAAGAAACAGTTATTACTTGACAAATAAAATAACACTTCGCTCCATCACAAGACAATGACAATGACAATGACAATGCAACACACAATGTCAGCCGCACCGCGACTTACGTCACATCCGCCACAGCCTCACCCGCCGAGACCATTCTCGTGGTCTTTATCACTAAACTCATTTATGATCAATATTTTCACTTTTCAATATCACAGTTCGCAATGCATTGAGAGTAAAATCACCAGTGCCACAAACACACAAAACTCATCTTCCGCGAATGACTAACACACGTATCCAATAAGGGCCAGCCATAACGCACAGCGCAGATGGTGGACATTATTGAGATGTCCACACCTTGTCGGGCTGACACCCCCATAAAATATGTTCGTCTTCACAAAGACCCTACCCGATGCATGCGTATGCAATACAGTTGGTGGGTTTCTTATACAGCTATATTGACCCGTTATCAACACATCGAATAAAATGTGTAAAAGTTAGAAAACAACAGTACACTGCTGATTTGTGACTGGAATGCTGATGAAGTCTTCCCCAAAACTGAAAATCACTGACGTCTGCCTGACAGTGATTGCTTATCAAGCCAGCGTTAACAAAAATATATTACTTAACTATTATCCCCTCTCCCAAAATAGTACTGTCTCATTTTCCCACTCTCCCCATCTGCCTAAGTGTGATTAACTTTATGGATGACCTCCTAAAACAATCTCCACCTACACCTACTCCTTCGTCACAAGTCGTAGATCATCGTAGCACTGAAGTAAAATGTAACGTGTTGTACCATGAAACACACCTGGTCGTGTAATAGAAAATGTTGGTCCGCTGTC
>JAODUO010000979.1:50000-62500 GCA_025642075.2 Ridgeia piscesae
AGATCATTGGTTTAACTTCAAGTGAATACATGACTTTAGATAGAACTGTGTACATCGTTTTAACTGAGTGCTCAGAGAGCACAGTATCGTGACCACGTGATACTGACCTCCTTCAACGTTTCTATTGCGGTTTCAATTGCTGTCAAAGCTTTCTCTGTCGCAGCGGCCTTGCCAAGATAGTCATCCCCTCCACGCGAGGCATACCCAGAGTAGTAGAACGAGAGTCTGTTTAGGGTCCGAGCCAGCTTCACCTGACACAAAACCATAGCATTGTTCTTTTAAATAGCTTCATCATCTCTCACTAAAATAACGCTCTGTCCACCTTACTTTACTTTTAAATAACATGCATCATGTTTTACTCAAAATAATACATAATATATATATATATATATATATATATATATATATATATATATGCATCATGTTTTACTCATAATATATATATATATATATATATATATATATGCATCATGTTTTACTCAAATAATACATAATATATATATATATATATATATATATATATATATATAATTATAATATATAATTATAATATGTATATTATATTATACTATATATATATATATATATATTATAATACATTACATACATTATATATATACATATATATATAGTTATATATATATAGTTATATATATAGTTATATATATGATATAATTTTAGTAATTTATGTATGATATAAATATATATATATATATATATATATATATATATATATATATATATATATATATATATGTATTCATATATAATCCATATGTTTAGTTTTTCAGCATTTGGTGATAACATACAAATCCGGTATGTCTTAGTCGAGGCGGAAAATGGGTGTACCGTGCACCCCCCCCCGGAAATATACTTTTAATTGGTATCACTAGATCGGAACAAATACATAGAAACCGGTTTGCTGTTAACAATATATCTCAGCCAATATTGCAGATAACTGACAAAATAAGATGTATAGACCCCGGTTATGTTGACATGATCACATGTATCTATGACAGTTTTATATGCTTTTATTAGTGCCGCCATTATCGAAAAATATTTTTTTTCACCATATCTCCTCCAACGTTGCACATAACTGCCCAAATAAGGTCTCCGGACCCATGTTTTCATGGTTAGCGATCATTAAAGGATCATTCTTGAATTGACTACGCGTGTCCCTGGCATGCTGTGCAAATTCTAAAGTGCCAGCATTAACGAAAATGTGACTTTCGCTGTATGTCAGCCAATATTGCAGGTAGGTTGAGAGGGTTTTGAGGGCATCTACTTATTAAATCGTTTTGTTTTTGCTTAGGTTAATATTGAGATCCATTCAAAGTATTATGAATAAAGAAATTCCACTACGTTCATTTACCAACTCATTTACTGACAGTGGTGCGATGTAACGAAGTATATTTACTTCGTTAAATTACTTAAGTAGTTTATGTTGAAATCTTGTCCTCGTTTTCCTCCTATTCCTCCTCTTATCCTCTTAACGATCACCAGTGTCCAGAAGATCAACCTGCGAGTTTGGTAACACAGGATCGCAGGACCACACCGGTTCCAACACTCCATCCTCAGTACTTATCCGTAATCTCCACACAGATTCAATTTTATGAAAAGACGCTCGAGATGGTCGACATCATCAACGGGGAGACATCGCGAGCTGGAGAAGGCCGATGTCAAGAAGGGTGAGGAGTCAGTTTAGTGCGTCCTCGTTGCTGTCAGGTACTTCACTAATCCTTTCACCGTCGCAGATAAGAAAGGCTCTACTCCCTGGCTTCTGGTGTTCCCGTCCCCATGGAAGTCGAGATGGACGTGCTCAGAGCAGAAGCTTTGGGCTAGGCTGCTAACGCTGACTTTATCGGACACTTACAAAGCGGGGAGCCAGGAAGCTTCTTCGACTTATCAACAAGAAGAAACCCAAGACCATGGAGACTTGCAACAAGAAGGTCGCCTTCACATCATCCCAGTGAAAGGTAATCATGTGTGCCAATACCAGAGATCTATTTTGTTTTTATTATTGCATTTTTAGTGTTTGCCATTACTTTTACATTGTAGAGTGATCCTGTTTTATTTGACGTATCGCACAAATATTAATATAATATTTGTGTAGCGACTTTATTTTGAGGAATAATAATTTTGGAAAAATAATTTTGCGTAATGGTAGATGAAAACAGACATGAGTCATCACCGGAACATGGGACCTCCCAAAGTTTACGGTTGGAATGCAATTTCAAACAAACATTAGTTAATTCACTTAAATGGTTATTGTTTCAGATGATTTTGTAGCGATTGGAATTCGATTCCAGATTTATAATTCCAGGTCATCTAGTACCAGGAACAACTCAACCTCGCCTTCCTGCTCCTCGTCAAGTCACAGAGTTAAAATGATGAAGTGAACTTGGATGAACTCGTGAAGTACTGCCTGGTGCCTGCGCCACCAGCCTTGAGGCACCAGAGGTTATTTCTCCACGTCGAACAAAGCCGCCATTCTGCACTACCTTATGGAAGACACAACCCCAGAAATTCTGCCATACGCGAAGGACACCCTGTTCATCCATGACCTCACGACGTGCTCCATAACCTTACCAATCTTCCTCCGACTTGTGGTGAGATATGCCTACAAGTTCTTGAACAGATGGTGGCTAAGAAGCACTTCTTGTTCTCGACTGACAGTTACCATCCACAATCTATCAAAACCCTGGAGAGGATGAGACGCAGGAGCTCACAGGAGATTATTTAGGTTGGACCAGCGACAAAGAAACCATACGACTGTTCCGTGCAAATGACGACAACAACAAGCAGGTCTGCCATCTCCTGTTGCATTAAAGCTGGAGAGAACCGAGATGGCTGTGCTGATCGTAGAAGGGAATGCCCACAAACTCATCTCATTGAACGGCGAATTGAGTTGAAACTCCGTATTGTTGTTATTATTACATACATATGGCATTATTCTTATAGATCATATCGACTTCACTCTTTCTATTATTACATCAGCTTTCAAACACCAGAGGCCCTATGTGTTTCAGGTCGAGGTGCGTGAACTGCCCACAATCTACAGCAACGAAGAGGAGACTGATATGAGAATGGTGCTGTACATCCATCTCGCCGCAGCCCTTGCATGGATACAAGAACGCAATAGTCATAACGATTGACATTGATATCTTCGTGTTTCCACTTTACCAAGCCATCAAGCAAGCTGAATGTATACCATGATACCAGTTCAGGGAAACATCGGCAACTAGTCACCCTCTCTGATCTCGCAGTATCCCTTGGAAAATACTACGGTGCGACTCTTTTTGGGATGTATGTATTTAGTGGAGAAGACTACATCAGTCCTTTCAAAGGGAAGGGGGAGGTGGGCACCTGAAAAAACTGGAGAAGAACCCCAGGTTTCATAAAGCGTTCATGCCACTTGGTGAGGAATGGAACCTCAAGTCTCGCATGCTGAAGTAGTTGGAAGAGTTCACCTGATGTACGGACAAAACTCCTGCGCAAGATCGTGGTTGATGTCGAGAAACTCGTTTCCAAATCTGGATCGAGCTGGTTCGCCTTCCTCCCTGCCACTCTGCTTTGAAGGCACACCAGTGGGTGAACAACCATATAGCCTTATATAAGCGGGCTGACGAAATCATCGTGGAAAAACCAAAACCCACCGATGATGGGCAAGGGTGGATAAAGACTGAGGACGGAGTGTTGGAACCGGTGTGGTTCTGCAGTCCTGCGTTACCAAATTCACTGGTTGATCTCATGGACACTGGTGGTCGTGAAGAGGAAGAAGGGGAGGAGAAGGAAAACGAGGAAGGAAGAGTTTGACTTTGACGATTTCAGTGAAAGCGATGGTGAATGATAATCTAACACTTATCGTATGAAGCCCATGTGAGGTTGAAGTGCGGCAGCTAAGAAAACATCATTCTGGCTTGCTATTTACCTAGATCAGTAAATGAATTGGTAAATGAACTTAGTAGAATTTCTTTATTCACAATACCTTGAATTGAGCCTCATGTCAACCTTTGGTCGCAAAATCAAAATGCTGTCAACTTACCTGCAATATTGGCTGAGATACAGCGAAAAAGTCACATTTTCGGTAATGCTGTCATTTTAAAATTTGCATAGCATGCCAGGGACACACATAGTTAATTCAACAATGGTCCTTTGATGATCGTTGACCCTGAAAACATGGGTCTGGAAACTTTATTTGTGCTGTTATTTGCAATATTGGCCGAGATATGGTGAAAAATAGATTTCTCAACAATGGCGGCACTAATTTGCATATTGAACTGTCATAAACACATATATAATACTCATGTCAAACATAGTTTTATTATGGTAGCTGACCCTCATGAAATGGTTTTATTCAGCTTATTTTGTCAGTTATCTGTAATATTAGCTAAGATATAGTGATAGTGAAAAATAATGGCGGCATAAAAATGATATGTGGGACATTTTGCTGACTTGTTAACATAGCAAACTGTTTTCTATGTATTTTGTCAGATCTAATGATACCAATTAAAAGTATATTTCGGGGGGGGGGTGCACGGTACCCCCCTCTTCCGACTAGACTAAACCACAGCTTTAAACATATGGAATTATTTAGCTTTTCAGCATTTTGTGATAATAGTTTGCTTTATTATTCTATTTACCCATAATGTTATATTATAATAAGTTTACATAGACTACTATTTAGTCCTACTAATTTTTTTTTTTTTAGATTCATGCTGAAGTTGTGTATGCCCATGAATGGGACAATAGCTCCGGATTTGATGGTGTCTAAATAAGTTATTATTATGATATAAATGTCTACAGTAGCTAATCTGACAAAGTGACCTATTTCTTGCTCAACACAATGCAGCAAACTGAGTATTTCAGGAACCTCTCACAGTATTCAAAGAATCTATACCTTGTTGAATTCTCCCGGAAGCTGACGAAGCAGTTTTGCAGCTGCCTCGTAATTGTCTACGATTTTGCGCATTTGTGGCAACTGTGACCGATACATAAATTCTATGAGCTTCATCGTCTGTGGAGAAACAACGTGATCATGTCAATTGAAAGGGTACACACAAAACATGTAACATTTAACTTTGGACAGACCTTTCTTGGGTCGGCTATATACTTGCCACCTATTTCCCTCACATTGAATGTGCAGCTATACTTTTGTACAAAGGCAAGTAGGACGACGTAACGATTGCCCAAAATATATTGAGTTATAGAAGATCTCGCGGCATTATCACTTATTAACGAATACGTTATACCGAAATGTGCACAGTTCCAGTTGGGAATGAGAGTGTTGATAAGTTGTGTTTACAAGTCTACCTCGTCCTGGACATAGGCAAGAAGGAAGTAAAGTTCAGACATCCTCTCTGGCCGTGATCCCAGCTCTTCTCTCTCTAGTGCCATCGCCTTCTCAGCAAGTTCCTGCGCCTCTTTATAATTGCCTGACTGCACTCTACAAACAAAGGGTTGTCCAAATATTTCTACCATCTTGTATGCATTCAAAAAACAAAACAGTCATACTCACCCTTGTCTGCACTTAAAAACTACCGTTTCTGAAACAACTGAATAACAAAACGATGTAACAATTGTAGAGCGCAATTTCACAGGGGTAGAGCTTCAGACTCTCGAATGTAAGAACCCTGGTTCAAATCCTGTGCTGCAGTGTTAAAACCTTGGGCATGTTTTTCACTCTACATTGCTCCAGTTCACTCAGCTGTATAAATGAGTACCATGGCTATAGCCACTGGTGGATATGTGCACGAGCAGCCTTCGTGCATTGATTGTAGCATAATGCTGATGCTTAAAGTGTAAAGCGCTTTGAACGGCCCTGAGGACTGGATAGTGCGCTATTTAAGAACTTGCCTTTTTAACAATTGTTTATATACAAACAACTGAAAACAATCTACAAAACCAATTGTAAGTAACTGTTTCTTCAAACAATTATAAACAACTGTTTCTTCAAATAATTGTTTCCATATGTTGTCTGCATCCTATAAATAAACATTTATTTCTCACATCTTGCTTGCACTATATACAATATCGTTCATATGACCACCTTGTAAAAATGAAATCAAATGAAAAACTCTTTCCACAAACAATTGGCCAAAAATATGTTGTCAATAATTGAAAACAATTGGTTTTATGATGGTGCCAATGACACCAGGTGCATCGTGACTGTCAATGGGCCATCAAAGTAATACACTCTCACATACACACAACATAGCTTTATATAAAGTATATATATATATTGAAAAAAGTATTAATTAACATGCATTAGGCATGAGGCAAGGCTACACAAAATACTTTTGTGACCGTTAAATTGCACACACTGAGAGATAACGCCACTTACAGTAGTTCAGCGATTTCCTCCTGTTTGCGAGAGAGGTGATCTTTCGTCGTGTCCGGCGTGTTGGCGAGGTTATTGATGGAGGTTAAGTAAGAGTCTCGTAATCGCTCCAAGTCAGATCCCTGCAGGTCATAATAAAGTGAACTCTGTGACACAAATACACCAAATCTGTCTTACTTAGTAATGTGTGCGTGCGTGCGTGCGTGTGTGTTTGTGTATTTCATCCCCCACCAATAAATAGTGTATCTAGTGGCACAGGCCTATTCTGCAAGCGAACCAAAAGTAGCGTAGTTTGTGTGTCACCAGTTTTGTGATTTCAGCAGAAACATATGACTAATCATTTCGTCGTGCAATGCCCAGTTTATGTTTAACGAAAAATGATACAAAATAGTCAAGGAGAGAATGTTGAAACATCTATTCTTAAGACATGGCAGTTCTGTTGTAGGATATGTAAATACACTCATGGTTAGATAAGTACAAATGAAAAAGGACACATCCCGCATAAAATTAAAATGTCCTGTTTAAAATGGGTTTATAAAATGCGTTTTTCTACGTGTGTCCACCCATCTACTTACTAACTGCAGTAAATGTGTTCACAAGAACATTTTGTGAAATACTTTAGATTAATCACCTCCCTCCAGAGCTGCAGCAGTTTGTAGCTATACTCTTCATCAAAGAGGTGCTCGAAAACCTCCCATTCAACAAGGAATTTCTCCAGCCTCTCTTGATCATGTATCGCAATCAGATGCACTGGATACTCCTGCAAACACAATGCAACCAGAAATAAACGAGGTCATATACTTCATTTAGTAATAGTTACATTACTGTCTTAATGAACACAAAGTTGTGCAATTACACAGTTTATACTATTAATCTAAAGTGACCCAAATTCAAGTTAATCCCCCATTCTTATAATATATAATTATTATAATGAAACGTAAATATTCGTTTACACAAATCAAGCAGTATGTCCAACCAGAGTCTGGGTGTGTTGTGCGTTTTTTCTCGTCTGTCATCGCAGTGGAACTAATTCTGGTTACATTTATAAAAAGTGTCTCACAACCATTTCATTAACTTTCGTAGCCATCACCGTTTCCCAGTTGGAAATCTTGCCTGTGTTGCAGGAATCAGGAGTTATAGTACTTATGAATCCCCACATTTTTTGCAGTTAGATCATCATCACTGTGCAGCCACAGTAGTTGGGCGGAGGCCTTGGCATACTGCGCCCTGGGCTACCTGCCTTGCACTATATTCAGCCAGATGCCGCCCTTCCAGTACTTGTCTGGTCTGCTCTCCACTGTCTTGCCAGTCTTCCTCTAGACTGTCTCCCTTTGTTGGGTTTTCCAGGTTGTGATACATCGGATATTTCATGTTCTATACTTATGCTCTGCCCAGATCCACCATCGTCTTCTGAATTGTTCTATGATGTCACCACCCAGATGCTTGTTTGTCTTTCCCAATATGTGATGATTGACATACTTCTTGTCAACTTTGTTTTTGTTTTCCTTACAGGTGTCAACGTTTCAAAACTGTATGCCCTTGCTGGAAGTATGCATGTACGTTTTGTAATACCTCTATATTATTACAAACGTAGCAGACAACTTTGAATTTGTTAAATAACATAAATTCTTGAGTACAGTGATAGGGTTTATTAGTTCATGTTATTTAGTAAATTTACCTCTTAAGAAACCTGTTGATGTTTTGCGTATATTTTCAGCTTGTGTCACATGATATAGGTCATGTGACACAACAGTGAGAATCAGTTCACTGAAAAATGCTGTGAGATGCAGCCGAAATATACAGAAAACAAAAATAAGTTTCTTGAGAGGTAAATTTACTAAATATAAATGTATTCATTCTCAATAGTTGGCAGTGTAGCGCAATATTTGCGTTACTCTACCACCATTTTTTTTCAGATTCGCCGGCATCACCTCCTTCATGGTGACAACAACCTACTTCTATCTTGCGCTGTATATTTGCTCCTGTGGTCTCGAAGAAGTCTGCCAGCTTGGCGTGCCACCAGTTGTAGATTCTTGCAACATCAGTTTCATCCGTTCCACTGAAGTACCTGAAACACCAATTGAACACGCTTTTTGTATTTTTGACATTATGTCAAAGTGTGCTTAATCAAACTAAATATTTACACTATCAAAATTATATAAAAATAGCATCAGAATATTATTATTATATGTGAATAGTGACATATATACCTCAAGACAAATTATACAGATTATCTATCTCCAGATGGTAAAACAAAATCAACTACGTGCACTTAAATAACTTAACACTAGTGATATAGTTTATAGCAAACACCATCATCTAATCCAATATATATATATATATATATATATATATATATATATATATATATATATATATATATATATATATATATGTGTGTGTGTGTGTGTATGTCACATTTAATATATTAGACTTGCCTCTTTCTGACAGCCTTGCTGAGTGACCGGTGGTAGAAGTCCAATCGGCCCTCTCCACTCTCCCCAAACGGCCGGAGGAATGGCCGCAGAGCCCCATACACCACTGCCCATTTGGCTGCGGGCAACTTGCCGACGTCACGTCGTTTCTCCTTGCCCTTGTCTCCTGTTGGGAGGAGGGCAGGAAACTGAACTAAAACCACTTACAAAGTCCCCTGCTCGGTTATATGCCCAGTCATGCCTTGTTACTATAGAATTTCATATTTGAAACGATAAATGGTCCCCCATATCCCAGGATAGATACACCGTAATTTACTGGCGAATACAATAGTATAATATTGTTGTAACGGCATCCTGAATTACACTGTTATATCATTCCGTGTTTATCAGTAATGATCTACTTTCTGATTTTGGATATTAAATGGAGAAAAGGAAAGTTTTTTGTTACAGTGATGAAGACTGCGCGTGACTCACGTTTCTCTCCTCCCTTCTCCTGGGGCATCAGATTGTCGTAGTCAGCGAGCATCACAAGGAGTTCTGTCTCGAGAAGACCACGTGCTGACACCTCTAGGAGACTGAGGGTGGCAACCAGCAACTCGCCCCCGCTCTCATGCTCGAATCTCTCGAGGACTTGTATCTCCAGTCTAAGACAAGAAGGAAGATTGTTCACCTCTCAATTGGCCTCATAAATATTACCGGCCTCAACCTGACAGCAAGATATATCAAGTACCATTTACCAGAAGACGACAGGACATTTTCATTCCTTTCCATGACCATTCCAGATGGGAACTGTTGCCCAGAGACAGTAGTGTCGGTTCCCAACATAGGTTAGGGTTGCTGCCGGTTTCAGTTCCCAGTAAACGCAACTAGCACTTCACTTGTCCACCTTTATTTCAATCATCTGTCAGTCAAATTAATGTTATTCAACTGGAAGTTTGGATAAAATAACTGTTTCAAAAAATACCACAAGATATATATATATATATATATATATATATATATATATATATATACATGTACATACACATATAATATACATATGCACACGTACATATATATGTACACACATATATAATATATATATATAATATATATATATATTTATATATTATGTGTTGCTATAAAACACCGAACCTTTGTGGCATTAGTAATATTTTCCAGTTGTTATTGGATGCTTATATATACATACTAGTACATACACATAATATACATATCACGTACATACACACGCACACACTCGCACGCACGCACGCACACGCGCGCGCGCACGCACGCACGCACGCACGACACACACACACACACACACACACACACACACACACACACACACACACACACACACACACACACACACACACACACACACATGGTAAGCATCCAATAACAACTGGAACAAATTACTAATGCCACAAAGGTTCGGTGTTTTATAGCAATAAATAATCAGATGCATAACGAACGAACTTACTCAAGTAATCCATCTGCAAGTTGTTCGATCTTCTCAGAAACTTTGCGGAAATTTCCATAGACTCGCAACTCCTCAACAGCAATGGACAACCAGAGTGGGTTTATGGAGGATTCCTTGTCAAGCAGGGTGCACATCTGATTTGCGTCCAGACGTTTGCCATACTTCGCTAACAGCTGCTCCACAATTATCTGCACAAGTAAATGGATATGTAATTTGTTTGCAAATATGCAGAAGAAAGAAGAATTTATAGTTGGTATTAAATATAAATAATTGGTGATGGAGGAAGAGAGAAGTGGAGGAGAGAGATGGGAAGGGGTGGAAAGAGGCAAGGGCGATGTTGGAGAACAATGGAGGGAAAGAGGAGAAGAGAGAGAGAGAGAGAGAGAGAGAGAGAGAGAGAGAGAGAGAGAGGGAGGGAAAGAGAGAGAGAGAGATGGGTGGTGAGAGAGAGAAGATGCCAGAGAGAGAGGGGGGAGGAAGAGAGACAGAAAGCAAGAGGCACACACGCACACGCACACGCAAACACACACACACACACACACACACACACACACACACACACACACACACACACACACACACACACACACACGTCACCCCCTCACCTGGCCTGTGTGCCGTGTCAGGGGCTGTAGGTAAAACTCTTGGGGTGCGGGTTCCCTGACGGTGAGAGCTTTGTGCTGAGGTGTGTCTGTGATCATTGCGAACACACACCGCACGTGGGGAGCGAGTTTGCGGGGCATCCAACTAACGATGGCCGACGCCTGATCCTCGTCAAACTGACGCAAACGTAACACGTGTCTTCGTTAGTTATTACCCTGGTAGCACAAAACGGGGGTTCAGCCAGCTATTTGGATATATTATGATCTTATTCAATTAATTACCTTGCCAGCCAGGATGAAGTTATTGCGAAAAAAATTGTCAATGTTACAAAAACATTCCTCGTTCAAAGACTTTCACTTCTGAACAGAAATGTTCATTTCCTGGAAACAAACCACTATTCTCAATATCCCACTCGATTGGTGACGTAACATGAGTTGGATAAATAGGTATAATTGTTGTATCAACGTTGCTAAAGAGTGGAAACATCGTATCACTTTCAAATAGACCAAAATAATGTTGTTAATTCAAGAAAGCACACTGTTTAATCTGCCCCTTTTCCCTTGCAAAATATGCATATAAAATTATGGTTATGCTTACGCATCAGATATCTTACAGATAAAGTTGAAGAATTTATTACTATAATTTAATGTTTATATGGTTTTATATATATATTACTTATATATATATATATATATATATATATATATATATATATATGTATATATATATATATATATATATATCATATATATTTATATATAAAATATATATATAATATAAATATTAATTATTGTACATATCTATATAAAACTGACTTGATTCAAAGCATCAATAAAGATGATGATCGGCTTTGTGTTATCATTAGTGAGGGCGCCACATGTCAGCTGTACGGCCATGTCAAGACTGGTCGGCATGGTCGCTCGCTGAAACAGACGCATGGTACAAGGTTTAATGTGAACTTAAAACATTTACAGTCACACAGACACAGTATCTACGAGAGGCTTGTGTGTTAAGTCGACCAAGACATACACAAACAAATATAAATATTGGTAAGATATGTTTCTGTATGGCACATAAGCAATCTACCCTTTCTTCCTCCAATTCTGTTATTTGACAGCCAGAAGTGTTGAACTATGACCAGTGAGACTGGTGATAGGCCGCTGTAAATGTGTGGATGTTGTTATATATAATAACTAAAATGCCTACAACACGGTTAGTGCAAGAAGTACAGTAATTTACTGTGATCTCACAGCTGTGTCTTATACAGGTGCCGCGCCATTGTGTGACGGCAGCAGGGCAATTTATTCAAGTCACATTATAAAAAAAGTCACATTATAAAAATGTACGTTTTATGTAAATGACTTAATCTAGAATAATCATCTCTGATTTCACTTTCTCATTTTCTGGGATAAATCGTAAACGTTTTCTAAAATATCACTATTATTAACTTATTCACTATATTATATTTGTCACTTGGAATATGTGCAATAAATCGTGTCCTATGCTTTTGTCACCCTTTACTCACACTGACGACTGACATCTCCAGCAACAACCTCTTGAGCATAGCGAAGAGTTCTGTTGAGCCCGGCACAGCTCCGACAAAGTGGTAGAACACGTGCCAACGTGTGCGACCTCCGCTGAAAACATCAAACCATGT
>JAODUO010000979.1:65000-155000 GCA_025642075.2 Ridgeia piscesae
CCTGGAATAGCAAACACAGATGGTCCATAGGCTAAATTTAGATTTAACATTTCATTCCTGGACGTGGTTGGCTCATGTCATGACTAAATTCGACATTGTGGTTTCGGTCATGCTTCACTGGCTTACATCATGCTTCATTGGTTAGTCATGCTTCATTGGGTTCAGTGACGCTTCACTGGCTTCAGTCACGTTTCATTGGGTTTACTTTATCAGAGGATGTTATTCTGCTTGTGTTTCTTAAATGGTGAGTTAAATAGATGCTGGTTGGGCAGTGGTCAAGCCATGCCAAAGTGGACCGTTGTCACAGTTTCACAAGAGTGTGTTCTCCCGTCTTGCTACAGCTGAATGCCTCGTTGACGTTGCAGTTTAATTATTAATCCCATGACCTTAAGTGCCTCAGGCCAAGCTGCTAGCACAAATGCCAGTGAATATATAATACTATCTGGCCTACTTTGCAACATTATTACCACTATATACCAATATAATAAACAATTATGTTTATAGTAGCATAGACACGTTGTCGCCTTTGTTAGTGTATTTCCTCCTTTGATGCTGTTTTCATGTCAAAGTCTTATCACAGCGAAATAACTGGGAATGTGGAGATCTACACAAGTGGCAATTAATGGACTATTGATTTTCTTGCTTTGACTGGAAATAAGTACCCCTGTGGATGGCAATTATAACTATTATTAAACAGGCACATGCTTGCTGCTTTGGAACTGAAATGTCAAACATCAGCATAAGGTCACACTGACACAGTCCCAGTAGAAACGACGTCATCAGAATAATCAGCAGAACTTGCACCAGTACCGTTCACAAATAGCAGAGTAGAATTGTTTAATAACAGCTAGAACATGTATTCACTACATCGTCATGGCAACTGTTCCTGAAAAAAGGAAACAAACTATTCTAATGAATGATCTTTACAGTTGTAATAAAAAGAGTGTATGGCTAGAGGTATAAGAACACAGAACCACAAAATCACCTAGATATATGGTTGGGATAACTTGATGCAGTATGATCACAAATAGCACAGCTTCGAAGTGAGAGCAAGAAGATTCCAACCATAGTCATCTGATACCTGCAGTTCCAACCACCATGCCACTAGGCCCCACGATGATCAAAGCACTGGGCCATATAATCATGCACACACTCACCGCCTGAGAGAATTTTCCATTAGTGTCGACTAGTTTTGGTTTCTGAGAGTCTGGGTCAATACCGCTGAACTCCATGTGATATTGGACGAGTCTCTCTGACTGCAGACAGGGAGAACAGTGCGTGGAAAACTGACCACATAGAATGGGAGTAGCAAGTACACATGTTCACATGACTAACATATGTCATAAACTTAAAACAACCATCTTCCCACCAACAATCATAGCGTTCTTACATATATTCATACTTTCTTTTTCTAAGCTGCATCTTTATTTCTAAAGTGACCACATCTACTGTGTGAAAACTGACCACAGCTGTAATATAAACGTAAACTACTTTCAAATTCATGAAGATTATAGCACACACAGAAGATTACAAATATGGGACTACACCTTAATAATATCAAACGCGATGTTTGTGTATGAGACTAACACAAGTATGAGTTTATAACGTAATTCATGTGGTAATACATGAAAGCAAACATAATGCAACGACAGCGTATGAATATGCAATATTTTCGCATCTCCAATATATTTTACTGCTCCTCTCTCACGCAGCACTTATGAATATCTTTGGTGGACTCATGGACAATAACTGTGTACGCCTCAGGAACAATCACATTTCATAACTCAGGGGTGGAAATATCTGGCTGTCGTCTGGCAAAATATTTTCTGGGGACAAACGTCCAATTTATGCACAATCAAGGGGAATTGAAATAAGCACGGTTTTTTCAAACAACAGCTTGCGGGAACCAGACATAAGTTGGGCATACAGCTACAAGAAGATTGAAAGTGAAAGACTAACTGGAAAACGCTGCCGAATGCGATCTTTGAGCACCATCAGTTTGAGCGGTGCCATTTCCTGCTGGTCAACAAAGTCAGCTTTCCATTCTTCAGGCAGCCCAGCGAGAAACGAATCATCTCGACATGAAATGTTCAGGAAAACAAAAACCCAACCCTGTGGGAGTTTCCCCAATTCATGAAATGTCTTTTTCCTTTGTACCCCTGCGAAGTTTTTTTCAGCCCAACGAAAAAAATCCCCCAATAAAAACGGGAAAACTTTAAAACCTTTTTTAACATAAGGGTTTTTAAACCGAATAAAAAACATATTTCATTTTTAACATCACCCAAATCCCCCCATTTAAAGTTTTTAAAAAAAAACTAAAACCCCCAAAAAAAAAGTACCCTGAAATGTCGGTAGTTGAAATAACGGGCATAAGCTGAAAATTTTATTCCCGTTTGGTTTTCCCGTGATAAACTCCATCCCGTATCCCCATCTTTCCCAAAAATTTTACCCAGGTATTCGTAAATAAACTCGGCAATTTGGTTTTGGCAAAATCCCCCCGATACGTTCCTAAAACTTGGCCCAAATTTCGGGGTATTTTTAACAGCTGGCTAATATATTCCCAACCCAAACCAAAGTCCTTGATAATTTTTCCAAAACCCAACCACGCTATTCCATTTTTTTGGCTTGCATTTGTTTTTTTGGGAAAAATTTTAGTAAATTTTTTCAAGGCCCCACGGGGGTTTTTAATTTCTCTTGTTTTTGGTTTTCTTTTTTTTTGACTGCGCCTGGTGAGACTGGACCATCTTTTTGTCATTACCCTTTTTTAAGGCTGTTCTTGTGTTATTTGTTTTTTCTGTGATTTTTAAAATTCCGATGGTTTTTATTTTATGGTAAACCACCACGGGGGGAACTATTGGGCTGTAACAATCTTGGTGGCGGCAAGCTACCGATTTTTTCGCCCAAATAAAGGAAAAGGGAATTTGTGCGGTAATGCGGGATGCAGAGCCGGTCGGAAATTCTTTGGAAAAAATAGGCCGGATGGACGTGACCCCAGAAATTTTCCCCCAACGTGGCGTTCCAATAACATTATCCACTTAAACTTCAACGTCAAAATGTAAGGAACGATTTTCCCGAAGGGGCGTTAATAAAAGCTAATGGAAAAAAGGGAACCCTTCCGGAGATTATCCACCCGGGGATTGGGATTTTTAATCACCAGAGGGGCAAAAAAAACCAGACGGCTTTTTTAACCCCTGCCCAGGTTGCCTCGACAAAATGGGGGGAAAAGTGCTTTTTAAAATTTCCCACCCCCTGGTTGTTTTTTGAACTTCCCCGGAATAAAAAGCGAAAACAGGAGAATGTGGGGAAGAAGAACAAAACTGGAGATTCATCGACTTTTCGTCACCCCCCGGGTTTGGAATTTTAAACGGGGTTTTTCCGCCAAAACGGATTATTTCAAATTTCCTAAAAAGGCAAGCAAAAAAAAAATTTTCGTCTCCGAGATCGCTCGATGGTAAAGCGGGGGCGGCAAAACCTGAATTCCTTTTGGCCCGAAAAGGAGGGAACTTTTTTCTTTTTCCCCGGGGAAAGTTTAAAACCAATCTCCTATCAGGTCTGCAGTTTTTCCAACGACATCTTTAGGCCAGGGGGCAAAATTCGTTTTTTCCCTGTGTATTGTTTTGAAAACAACGAACACAGAGATCACAGCAATTGTAGTGCTACTAAAAAAACGTGCTGTTGGATCCTCTTTCAAATCGCCCCACTGATCCCCCCCTTTTTTGTCCTCCCAATGCGGATCACAAATACCCCCTTTGGATGAGGGGGGTTTAAAAGTCGTTAAAGGCGGCTTTCCAAATTTTTAAAAAAATCATGGACAAAAAAACCCTGAGCGTTCCGACCATGATAATCCCTCAATTTAAAGGTTTAAAAAGGGGGTCGCCCGGGTTTTGGGCGCGTATCTGATCAGAAAAGGGTTGAGTGTTTTGGTCTCGTATCAAAACCACGACGAAACTGCGCTTTTTGGTATTTAAAAGGTTAAAAACCACAATGGACAAAAAAAAAGGAACCATCTTGTTTTGGGTTTCGGTTCCGCCTTCGTGGTAAAATTTTTAACACCCTTTTTGGCGGTTGGTTTGCGTTACGGCTTTGTTGGCAAAGCATTGGACTGGTTATTCATCTGAAAGAGGGAAAAGGCGGTGGTAATGGGGGAAATTTTAGGGGGTTCCCTAAAACGATGGCAAACCCCCAATATTTCCGGGTTTTTTTTGCCTTTAAGTTTTTCCAGTTTTTTGCAACGGGGGGAATAAAAGGGGTAAAATTCGGGGTTTTTTAGGGCTAAAATTTTTCCCGGCCCTTCGCTTTGGGGTTCAGGTTGCTTGGGTTTTTGTTTGGGATGGGGCATTTTGGGGGCCCAATGAAGAAAGAAAGGGTTCGCAAACATCAGTGCTTGTTTTTTTCTCCGGGAAAACATTTCAAATTCCCCCCAGAAAACAAGGAACGCTTTTTAAAATTCCCATTATCAATAGGCGACTATTAACCCCTCTTATAGGGAACGTCTGCAATTAACATCGCCCGTCTAAAAGCGAATACAAAAAGGGTTTGGGGTTGTTTTGGAAATGGCGTTTTTAATTTTTGCTGGAACCCCATCCCCCAATTGTGTCGAGGGGATTTAAAGCATTTTAAATTAAAAAAATTTACCCCAATTTTTTGGGGAACCTTCCCCTTATAACCGAAAGAAATCCTTAAAATAACATTTAAAAGTGAAGCGTCCCCTTTAAAAGCGGGTTGACTCTCGTTCGCTACCCTTCCGCCCCTTAGGGAAAATTTTTTAAAGGGTAAATTAAGACTTTGAAATTTAAGCTAAAAACGTCTACTGAAGACACTTTTTTTCGTATCGCTATTAAAAAAATTCAAGAAATTATTATTTTTTTATAATTTTTTGGAATATTATCAATACATAATTCTACACTACTTTATTGGCATTATTGTTACGTTTTTTTGTTTTTAAATTTTTTAGTTTTAAACATACAAAACTAGTTATTCCTAATAATAATTATACCTATACCGTCATTTATAAATTCATTGAATGTAATTATAACTAGCCCGGTTATTTTTGGGGTTTTAGCAAATTTTAAATTTTATTTAATATTTAAAATTCCCTATTTAATTTTCCAATAATTTTTTTATTTATATCCCATTTTTTTACATTTATTTTAAAACATTTTTCTAATATTTGTCTTATTGTATACATATATCTTGTTGTCTTTTAAATTGTAATATGTTGTGAAGCGCCACGAACAATTATGGATGTGGCGCTATACCAAATAAATATATTATTATTATTATTAACATATATAGAGTAAGAATTTCTGGTTACGTTGGATGTTGCATAACTGTTAAACAACAAAGACAACCAATACAGCATACAGATGCAGCGATTGCTGGTTATATAAGTTATCATTTAGATCATTATTTGATCTGCCCCTGATGTGTTCACCGTTATGTTATCTATTAGACATAGAATGATACAAACTGGACAAATTGCTTGACCATGACATATGCCTAGCCAGGGTGGGCATATATCTGCCTTCAGAGCAGAACTTGTAAAATACATTTCTCCCCTAGTTTTTGCTCTGCATAAATTCCCAAAATGTAAAATTAAATCCGAGTCAATAATTATCGGTCACCTTTCACATTACTGTGTTTTCAACCTTCGAAATACCCTTTGTTCCCAATTTCAATATATCTTTCACCCAACAGTGTTAATTACTGAAGTAGACATTTCCCAGCACCCTTCATTGACCACACCTTTTGTTTTGCTCAGAGCCAGAAGATGGATTAGCACCTGACAGTGACCATAGATCAATCACCAGGTCAATATCCCCTTTGTTCTTTAGTCAGGCTCCAAGCTAGCACCAAGCTATACTGATCTCCAGACTGTCTTGGGTTGATTTGTCACATTTCTTCACACATTCATTACATTTTTTTCTTCTGAGGGCAAAAGACTTTTCATTATGGACGTCGTGGTTTAATTTAACCACGGACTTATATGCACTGGACTGCTGTCTCCGCCGCTCGCGGCGCTTCGCGAGCGGCGGAGTTGGCTGCAAAGGTCACGAGCGCACAAAATTTTTTTTTCCCCCCCCTTCCGGGTTTTAAATTTCCCAAAAGACGGTTCCCCGGGTTTAAAATTTCCTTTTTTAATTTAATAAATGATAACCAAAAAAAGTTACCAAATTTGGAAATTTTGGTACTCCAATGAGTTTAAAATTTTTTTTTAAAACAAACCTCTTTCACAAGAAAATGTTTCCGGGGAAAGGCTTAAAAAACCAAAGGAAGGAAACTTTTTTCTTGGGGAAGGCAATTTTAAATGCTTCATGGGGGTTTTTAAATTTTTAAAATTGGTTTTAAAGTAATTTTTAAAAATTCATAATAATTTTTAATTTTGACAAAAACGCCGGGGAAAATTTTTTCCCATTTTCATTTGGGGGCTGTCAATTTTTAAAAAAGCCCCGCTTTTGGCCCAGGCCCAGGCCCAAACCCAATTAGGGATTGATAACTGTTTTTAATATTTACTGCCATTCGCTTGTATTTATTAGTTTTTGTTTTTATATTTTGATGATTGTTCATGTGCAATTTATTTATTCTGATCCTGTTTTATTATTTTGGGGAAAAAATACAACTACAACTATTCCTAATTATAATTTAATAATAATGCATTTTACTTCTAGAAATTTAAACATTACTAAGAATTGTGTATTTGTTATTTCTAGTATATTATTTAAAATGGAAAAATTAACAAATTAAATTTACTTTAAGATTTAATTTTTTTTTTCAAAAACTGCACCTGAAATTTTTAACTTGTGTAGCGATTAAACCAAAATTTCTGAAGATGACACAGGGAAAAATCTACCTTTTTCTAAAATTAAAATCCCTGTGAACTTTTTACATTACACTGCAGTTTTAATAGACAAGAACACAGCATTATTGCACTGCCTGAACAAAACTATCTGTCAGTTAACTGTGAAGGTAATAGTTCAAAATACATAAAAAATCCTCAATATATCATAAAATATTTGCCCTTTGTAATAAATTTTTAACAATTTCGCGGAATTAACATAAACATTAAAATCGACATCACACAAATTTTAAATTTCAAAACCTTTTAAAATTTGATGGTTTCTGTACAACACACTGGATTAAGAAAATTCCGCGTAGATCTTGCAGAAATTTTAAAAATTGCAAAAAAAATTTTTTGAGGTGGAGAAATTGACAGCCTTCACCGTGCACTTTTCCCCATGGAAGGGGGAAAGGGAAAAAAGGGATTTGGCCCGAGATGTTGGGGTCGGTGACGAAAAACTGTTAACATTTATAAACATTACTTCATCAAGGGTTTATGTTTAAATGCAGAATATTATGAAATGGTAAACATTTATTTTTGGGTTTTTTGGGGCCTGCAGTATTTTAATTAAAAAAAACGGGTTACCCCCAAAAAAAGTGAAGTATGACAACTGTGCTTCAATTTTTATTTATTTAAACTGGAGTTTTTTTTTGATAATATTTATTAATAAAATTATTATTTAATGACATGATTTATTGATGGTTGATCATAATGTTTTATGGGGGTTTTAAAATTGATAAATTATATTTACTTCATAATTATTTATTGGGTTTTCAAAACATAACCCTTTTCCGATTAGCATGCTAACTTGGCCCAAATTTTTAAATTAAATTAAATTTTTTTTTTAAAAATGAAATTTCTGGCTAATTTTATATTTACTACCGTAATTAATTTGGACATGTCTTAATAATTATGGACATTATGGGGTTTTTTAAAAAATGTTTTAAAAAAATCGTTTATATTTTTTGGGTTTTTATTAAATTTTTTTTAATTTATTTTGGATTACATAAATTTTTTAATTTTAAATTTTTCCCTTGAAGGGGGTTTTTACAAAATTTTATTTTATATAATATCCCTTTCATTGGGCATTTGGAATTTTACAAAAAAGTTTCCTTTTAGGTTTGCTAATTATCCCTATTAAAATTTAAATTTTTTATTACGACTAGTTAAATATATTATATGCCAATTATCACCTATTAACTAATTTATTATTACATACTAGTTAAATATATATTTTTTCTTTAATAAATTGGACAATTTTCATAAAAAAATTTTTATGTATAAATATCTTCATATTTATGGACTCGGCTGGTCTTAATTAGAATTTTTTCGGCCTGTTAACTTGGTGCACTACTTTTAAATAATATTAGCTAATTAATTTGGGTTAATTAGTATGAAAAAACACCCGTATTGAAAATTTATCACCCATTCAATGTATTTTAAAATGTTGCAAACAATATTTTAATAGTTCTATAAATTACAACGTTATGCCATGTTAAAGTCACTTATTCGAATAGTTATCAACAGAAAAAAAAGGTTATTTTAATTTTAAAAAATCAAAATTTCGAAAATTTTTTTGTTTTTAAATTGCACTAATTTTGGATCTAATAAAATCAATAAAATTAAAGTTATGATCTGAAAATTTCCCTTTAATTTTAAAACCTAAAACCTTTTGGGAATTTTTTTTAAAAACCCCACAACAGGGTTTCCTCTTTTATTTTCCGTCATCATTGGGGGGAGGGGAGGGTTTCTCGGGGCCATCTTTACTGTTGGCCCTGGTCCTAAAGTCCATCTCGTGGCTGTAACTAAATTCCCCCAAGGTCTTCAGTTAAAACAAAATTTTTTCCTTCCCTAGTCTGGGTTTCCCCAAACCCCCGAAGCAGCCACGGTTTCATTTACTGATAAATTTCAAACGGACTAGTACTTCGTAGTTGCCAAGTTGGGTCGATGATTTTTTCCGAACGCATTTTGGTTTAAAAAAATTAATCTTATTTAAAACAAATTTCCAAACATTATTTTGGATTTTATTTAAAAATCG
Organism: Ridgeia piscesae; assembly: GCA_025642075.2. Taxonomy (NCBI): domain Eukaryota; kingdom Metazoa; phylum Annelida; class Polychaeta; order Sabellida; family Siboglinidae; genus Ridgeia; species Ridgeia piscesae. Next base: position 73,877 of record JAODUO010000979.1, read on the forward strand.
TGTCATGTAAAAGTTTATCCAAAATAATGTCTTATTAAAACGATGTTTTCCTGCGGTCAACTGCGAAATTGCCGGCAACCAGCAGACAACCGGAAGTAACTTATACATCTTGTGCTAGGTTGACCTTGCAGCGCTACTCTAGCGGCCTTGAACCCGGAGACAGCAGTCCAGTGCATATAAGTCCGTGATTTAACAAACAATATATTATGTCCTTTACCTCTAACTGTGGGTAGATATTTCTAAGTGGAAAAGTATGCATCTTGAGGGGTAGTCTGTGGTCTAAAATGTTTGCACATTGATTATTTTAAAATAATCAATGTGCAAACATTTTAGAACACATAGTTATATAGACAGGTACAAAAAAGACTGACAGCATATTCTATAAAAGGACACATTTGTCACATGTTTTCTGTTGTTGCCATTTCTTCTGGGCAGACACAGTTTCTGCTCAGCCGAAATACTTTCTGCCCTATTTCTGCCCTGATCAGGGCAAAAATACCTTTCTCACCAGCAGAAAACTAATCCTGTGCATGGCCGCCAATCTAACATCATCAATGAACTGATGAGTGAATGGCAGCTGGGGAGCATTCATTAATTGGACATGTCAGGTGACACACACCTGGTCATATTGAGGAAGAAGGGCATGACGTTGTCCTCACGACACCTGTCAATCTCCCCCAGACATGTCCTCAGGGTGAATTCTTCGCTGTAGTCCTTGGGAACACCCTGACACACATGTCACATGGGCGTGATTTATTCAAAACACATCAGAAGACATTTCTGAGATTACACACTCTCCTGATTTCAACATACACTCTATCCTTAGATCAACCATACTACAATATTCTCCTGAGATAAACCAATTCTGAAATCAACACTCTCCTGCAATCCACACATTCTCCCAAGATCAACACACTTTCCCGAGATCAATACACACTTTCATGATATCAACACACACACTCTCCCGCTATCAATGCACACTCTCCTTTTACTAACACACTCTCCTGAAATCAACACAGACTCTCCTGGGATCAACACACACTCTCCTGAAATCAACACAGTCTCTCCTGGGATCAACACACACTCTCCTGAAATCAACACAGTCTCTCCTGGGATCAACACACACTCTCCTGAAATCAACACACACTCTCCTGAAATCAACACAGTCTCTCCTGAAATCAACACAGTCTCTCCTGGGATCAACACACTCTCCTGAAATCAACACACACTCTCCTGAAATCAACACAGTCTCTCCTGAAATCAACACAGTCTCTCCTGGGATCAACACACTCTCCTGAAATCAACACACACTCTCCTGAAATCAACACACACTCTCCTGAAATCAACACAGTCTCTCCTGGGATCAACACACACTCTCCTGAAATCACACACACTCTCATGACATTAACACACACTCCTGTAATTCACACACTTACCCATCTGAGGTCACATTCGACAAGGTAGAGTCTGCGTGGCTCACACCAAGTGCGTAAGTTTGGGAACACCTGGCAGTCGGAACAAAGGACACATAAACACAAACTGTGACAATTGTTGCTTATCCTCAGTCTTAACGTTTTGCACACCAACTGCCAGCAGGCTGAACCTTCTGGATTCAAAATGGGTAATTCTGTGCTACATCATTTTAATGTGCATCTTGGTGTTTATCATTCATGTTCAAACCAAGAATAATTGTGTACTTTGTATCGCGTTTGTGTTTGACTACAAGAAACTATTTATTACAGTGGCAATTATAAAATATTAATATTTAAATAATAACAAGAACACATTCACATTTTATGAGCTATAATTAAACACATGTACCTTTTTCACCAAGATTTCCCGTTCCTGGTGAAAATCTTTGAATGTTGATGACACAAATATGCGGATAGTTTTCCAGCCAGTTCTACGAATGACCAGCTTTTTTTGTGGTTCACCAAACAGTCTTCGTTGGCTTTTCTCGATGGTGCTCTGGGCCTGTTCCCACGCTTCGATGACAGACACAAATTTAGGGTCCTTACTGCTGATCTGTACATAGGACACTTGTGAAGTTCCACACCCCATGACGTTCCTGGAACATATATGAGGTCATTCGTCCAATTCTTGTCTTTTGGCATCATTCTAAATAAATATTTCAAACTTTCCTATCAATCCCTGTTTTTGGTTTGGACAAGGCAAGAAACATTGGTTAATAATACTGAATTGTACTTACTCCAGTCGCAAATACAAATGGAATATATAATAAATAACAAATATGGTAACTATGGAGATACTGTAGAAACCCCTAAAAGCTTATAATCAAAAACCACCAGAACATAACAATTTTAAAATTTATTTTTAATAAAAAATATTATATAATAATAGTATATTTTTATTATAAAAATATAAAATATATATATATATAAAAATAAAATATTTTATATAATATATATATATAAAATTTTATATATATATATATATATATATATATATATATATATATATATTAATGAAATACTAAATAAATAAATTTATTACTTGGCTAATGGCCAAAGACCTTGAATATAAAGAAAATCTACAAACACTAAAATGACCTATTCTATCATATTACATGCCACCTTAGTTTTAGGGGGGATATGATTGAGTTGTATAATTAATTTTAAGGTACTAACTGGAAAATATGATTCTGCTGTTGGATCAAGTTTTTCATTGGATAAAACAATTCACAAATTTAACAAGTCAGCATCACATAAAAATATATAAAGAAAGATGCACGTTGATTAAACATTAGACAACAAAATATTTATACACCAGTATATATCAACCAACCTGTGGTTGATACTCTATCAGTCTAGTCGTTTGAGGAACAAATAGGCAAATTATGGAAAAATACCATATAAAACCCAATTACACTGCTCCATCTCTATCATGGATTGTCCAAAAATCAGAGCGCACATACCACAGAGATGTCAACAGACAGAGTTAGCACAAGAGGCAGGAATGAAGTGGTGTAGCCAGGATTTTGCTTTGGAGTGGGGCCACCCGACAACCAAGCAAACTCTCTCTCTCTCTCTCTCTCTCTCTCTCTCTATATATATATATATATATATATATATATATATATATATATACCCCAGAGATGGAGTGAGTACAATACAAATGTACTCGAGTACGAGTACGATTACTTTAAACATGCATGAGTACGAGTATTCAGAAAACAAATGTACTCGAGTACAAGTACGAATACTTTAGAATGTACTCGAGTACGAGTACAATTATTTTAGAATGTAATCATGATTACTTTCACGATTACTTTAATGAATATCCTGTTTCTACCGTAAAGGCGACATTCAGGTGTCATTCTTTTTCTGTTGCTGTGCCAATATCTAGTGTTCTAACTGATTACTGCTAACTGCTATCCACTATCCAGATGTTATTATTGTTACTAATAATCAGATGACTTTCTCATGTGTTGAATGAACCATTTAATACTGGATTGATACTCAAGATGTCCATATATCATGATACTACAAACTAAAGGTATCATAGTGATACTGTAACAAATAGCATACAAGTGTTATTATGAGTGTCAATTTAGTGGTGGTTCAACTATGTCAATGAAGTATCAAGAGGAAAATATTAAACTTAAAATATAAATTGGTGGCTTCAGATAAAACTGCTTAGTGAAAGGATCTAGGAATAGCTAGTCGATGACTTGACTGTGCTGTGATGGCAGGCCAGCTATGGCATGCACACACACACACACACACACAACACAACACACACACACACACACACACACACACACACACACACACACACACACACACACACACACACACACACACACACACACACACAACACACACACACACACACACACACACACACACACACACACACACACACACACACACACACACACACACACACACACACACACACACACACACACACACACACACACAAAGGGTACAGTATCAGTTGCAATTGTGTACTCAGAGAAGGTTTGGGGACAGATAATTTAATTTATGGTTTCTGAATCAAATACAAATATAATGCATTTAAGAATTTCAAATGTCCCCTTTTAAATGTCAAATACACATGATCAAATATAAATTATACAATAACAACATTTCAAATCCTAGGGATCATATTAGCAATAATATCCAATTCAAATATGTCATATATCAGATGGGACAAATAGAATAGTTGGGGATTTAGACAGGTTTACAGTTTACACTTAAACACAATGGACAGGGATTTAGCAGCTAACTGCCCAGTCATTCACACCATACTGACAGACCAAACAGTACAGGTGGGGCTGTGGCATGGCTTCTAAAATTACAAAGCAAGATGTTAGGGGATGCTTATGTCCTGCAGTGTTTCTAGGGACTGTCACAAGATAACTTGTACTTTGTACTAAGCAGGAAGGTGAGGAGATGTGGCTTCTCTGTGAAGAGAAGGTATTAATTGGGGAAATCTGACTGAATATTTATTTAACTGAAATGCTCAACAGTAATAGAAAATGAATATCTCGATTATTAATACATTTATTATATTACTTCTAATATTGCCATTTTTATCTGTCTAATATATTTGCTTGCAAGTGTTTATATGAAAAAAATGTAATCGTGAGAAGTAATTGTGAGTACGATTACTTTGGTAATGTACTCGAGTACGATTACTTTCCTTCGTACTCGAGTACTCGTACTCAAAAAGTACTCGTACTCAAAAAGTACTTGTACTCGAGTACGAGTACGATTACTTTCCTTCGTACTCAAGTACGATTACTTTCCTTCGTACTCGAGTACGAGTACTCAAAAAGTACTCGTTCTCGAGTACGATTACTCCATTTCTGATAAACCCCACTCACATAAAATGAATACCGACATGACAACGAAGTTTTTGTGCAATGTAGCTGGCAGTTCATGCAGCTACGTTGTAAGTAAGAGAAAAACGACAAATTATTACAGCGACATGAACCAAAAGCCCCTCCATAACATCAGCCTATAGCCGGCCACCACATTCCTCACGCTTCTCTTCCAAACTAACAAAGACCACGACAAATGCCAAAATACTCCGATGAAACAACAATTAAACATTCTACCTTAACATAGATGATGTGGTTTTGGCATTCAACCAGTAACTTCAACACATTTATAAATTCACAACAGGAAGTGGCATTTTCCCAGTGCAAAATCGTCTAGATTAATTGCTTTGATTACAATGAGGATTAGAGTCAGAGCAAACACTTGGAGGAAAGTCGAATGGATGATAGACGCATATCACTTAAATGTAAAGGTAATGTGCTCAGCTCAGGTGTTACCCCGGCATACATGAATGCACTAGAGATGATGGCACTGACAGAGAAACAACGGAAGGTCCAGATTTGAGAAAACCAACCTGGTAAGAATAATTGTGGTACAGTATAGTTAAGAGACTGATAAGAGAAAATGGATGAAATGAGAGTGGAGGTTGGAGTGAAGTAACATTCTAAGATGAAATTAGTGAGGGGTAATGGAGGTGAGGAAGACCGAAATTACGATTGCATTAAAAGTGACCTAGAAAGATTGGGGGGAAATGATAGCTAGATAGAAGGACTTGGAGACTATACAGACAGAGAACGTAGTAAGAGGAAGAAAAAAGACAATGGAGAAGGAATTCATTATCAACTCACCCCTCATGACAGTGATGCTAAGAAAATAATAACAACATAATGCAATTTGACCCTAATCTAGTAACCAGGCAACTATTATTTTGAATCCTTAATAGCCAGTAGCCATCATATGCACATTGAAAACAATGACATTTCCATTGCTCTGTCAACTCTTATGCTGCAGCCAGCGACAGAAGTGAAGAATTTCTATTTAACTTAATCCTGTTTGAATGATGACATCTTTCTGCGAAAGGATAGGACTAGGACAAAAAAATCTTACACAGACATCCTGAACCCATTGTACGTTGTGACTCTATGAATCAGGCAGCCAGTTATTCAGTCCTCCATTCCCCAACATCCAATTTTTTTTCGGAATTGGGGGACCTTGGCCCCCTGGCTCCCCTCTGGATATGCCACTGCAGGAGTATGCCTGTATATAGTCAAGCCAGAAGAGGACCTGTAAGAACCTGTAATTAAGAACTAATGACTAACGACGTAACGTGTAAGAACAGGTAATACTAACAATACCAGGTAATACCTGGATCCATGAAGCTAGTATTAGGCTACCTAATATAAAGCATGAGGCAATTAACGTATATAGTTAATTAAATTACAATTACTATGAAATATGTCAATTAGATTAACTGGATGCATTTACCCAGTCAATCAAAGTAAAATATTGTTCTTTAACAAATATACACTGACAAATAATGACAATTATTCATACACTGTCATTGTGTCACATGTGTAATATAGTTTTGAGGAATGGACATTAATTTTGTTATCCACTTATAACAATACAGACCAACGTTGGTCAACCACCCTAAACCAACGTTGTACCAAATTTTCCAAAAAGGAAACAAGTATACATTTTCAGTTAACTATTAATAACCTCACACATTTATCTGGTGAAAGAAATAACCCTATCTTTTTAAAGAATAACGGTACATTCTTTGACATATGGTCGCAATTATTATGTACACTGTCACATAACTGGTTGTCTATATGTGTATACCTGCGAATTGATCCATGTGTGCATACATATGCACACATACATGTGTGTGCACACACATATATGTGTGTGCGCATACGAGTGTGTGCACACGAGTGTGCATGTGCACATTTAATTGTGTTTATGCATATATATGTATGTTTATGTGGTGTTTATGTGTTGCTGTGTGTTTGTGTTGTGTGTGTATACATGTGTGTGTGTGTGTGTGTGTGTGTGTGTGTGTGTGTGTGTGTGTGTGTGTGTGTGTGTGTGTGTGTGTGTGTGTGTGTGTGTGTGTGTGTGTGTTGTGTGTGTGTGTGTGTGTGTGTGTGTGTGTGTGTGTGTGTGTGTGTGTGTGTGTGTGTGTGTGTGTGTGTGTGTGTGTGTGTGTGTGTGTGTGTGTGTGTGTGTGTGTCATAGCCTCACCCAGAGACCCGTCCACCCGTCATTTGGACGGGCAAAATTTGAAAGTTGCGTTTTTGGACGGGCAATTATTTGTCATGGACGGGTCCGCCAGACGGGCCGTCCATAACCGTCCATGTCGTTTTTTTGTGCGAGCTTGCCCGTCCATGCCATTTTACAATGTAATTGAAACTGCCAAAAAGTCAGTTACAGACAATGTATCAATCACTACAGTTTATTACTTGCGTCAATGACATTCTCTGTGTATCACAGAGAGTGTTTGTCTGGTTGTGGCAAGCTAGTCATGGTAAGGTAACTGATTGTATTATTTGAATTATGCATACAAGATTTTAGCAAAATTTTTATTTAGATGCACTTGTAATTTATTGAGACATAAATTACAGAGACAAGGCGTACATGTTTTATAACGAAGTTATCACACTTGATGTCACCACCAAGAAGCCACGGTTGGGGTTGACTGGCAGTGAAAGGCGACGCGCCAATATGAAGCCACTTGCCCTGCGAGGGAGGCTAGACGCTCTTTCATATATAAATCTCGTCATATGGTTCTAACAAACGTCGCTGATTTGATAACTACCATCACGATAAATGTACGTGTATCACGTGATTTTATTTAAGAGATGCATTCGTCAATACGCCAGTCATTTTGTATGAGTTTATCAAACAAATTGCGTCGCACTATGAACTTTTTAATCACCGGTAACAAAGACTAGTATTACCACGTGGACATACATAGAACGGAAACACAGATCGACAACAGTTCGTCTAGATGTCTACTGACATGTTATGGAATACCAACGACTTCTGCTGTGTCAGCGATCACGCAAGAAAAGGTATGTTTATAGCATTCATTTATTTGTGTGGGTTGCGATTTACAGCATAGCTTGTATTTGAAATAAGTATGTGGGTCGGGATCGTCGTGGTGGTAAGATAAATTGGGAAATATTTTGTTGATGTTGACGTGCGTTTTTTAGTTAAAATCAGTTTTACTAGGATGCCATCCACCTTTAAGAAAACCAAAATGTATAACAAAATAATAATGTCTGATGAAATTGATTATTATTTAGGTTTATTGATTCAGTTTAATCAGAAATAAATATGTGGGTAGGGATCGTCGTGGTCTTAAGATAAAATTGAGAAATTATTTGTTAATGTTGACATGCGTAGTTTCAGTTAAAATCCACTTATATCAGTTTTATTTGGATGCCATCCGCCTTTAAGAAAACCAAAATTGATAACAAAATAATAGTGTCTGGTGAAATTGATTATTATTTTGGTTTATTGGGTCAGTTTATTCAGAATTCAACACGTCAACGCAATGCCTACAATGGCTACACGTGTAGAAGGTCAAAGTTCGAAGTTTGGTGGTTCATATTTATAGATCATTTAGAAAATCCATTCATACCGGCTCAATTTAATGCCATCCGCACATTAAAAAGCCAAAATGGATAAGATACTAATATGTTCTGATGAAACTGATGGTTATTTTCTTTTCAAGTTATAGCATTTAATCAGAAATTTGAAAAATTTATTAAAAGCAATCAGCTTAGCAATCGCTGTACGAGACATCGACATGTACGAATCACTCAGTCATTTAAGCATCCTAGTTTGTGAAGAACCTAGTTTGTGAAGAATGATAGTATATTTGAGTCTTTGTAAATTAATGGAATATAGAATATGTTCCATTAATCAACATTTAATACGTTTTCTTGGGCGCCGTCCCTGAAATTTGTTGGTGATTTCTTTTACGAGAGCAGCATTACGCAATCGCCTCACGTGGCAGACCTGTAAACAGCGGTAGTCGGGTAAGAATCTAGGTCAATGATGCCTAATAATTTCAGTTCGCGGCAGTTAAAATGGGGCAATTGTCGTCCCAAGTACGTGGGAAAACATCGCCCTGTGGCTTCCAATCAATTGCAACAAATGTAACTACTTCAAAGACAAAGTCATCATTGCGACGCCTTGGTTTTCAGACTCTGGTAATAAACAGACTCCCATTTGCAGACCACCTTCGATGCCACCTGTTGACAGTGTTATTATTGGGTGGAAGGATTTAACCGACTTTATTGACAGGCACATTAGAACAATGTTCCAGTTAGGTCTTCTGCGTTTCCCTGGTACTGGAAGGTCAACTTTCTGTGCAATTCAGTTGTACTAAATATAGGCCAGACAGTACACAAGGAAAGAATAGAACAACGATGGGTAACAGGGGTTCATTCGGTGTATTAAGTAATGTCACTAATGCCTCATTGGGCAACCAAGAATTTATATAAAGATATAATTATTATCAATAATTTATTACAAATAACAACACAATGTAATTGGTTAAAACATACACGTTATTGTACAAATAAATCCATAACTGCTGCATTATTCTTCACAAATGCATTTATTGTAGGTAAATGTTGATTGTTTTTAATAATGAATGTTTTGTACTTTTATAAGTTTTTTAAACAATGTGTTTGAACTTTTACAATGTAGTGCACAGGAGGTGCTATAGAACATATTCAAAATATATATATATATATATATATATATATATATATATATATATATATATATATATATATATATATATATATATATATTGGTATTAAGAACATAATCCCTGTTTCCAGGATGGACACTGTTCAAAACTGAATGCAAGCAATATGTCATTGTTTGGACTTGATATAACATCAAATGGCAAGTGAATCACCTTAATGCAAAACGTATAACCTGTATGCAGATAAGCTGGTAAAATATCTTATTTTCAACAGAGATCTGCTGTTTCTCCATCATTGCTGTGGATGCAGAGGCAGGAACTAAATCAGAAGCAAACACCACACCCTGACTTCACCACCAGTTATCTCGGCCAACACATCAGCTTCAGCTACTTCAAGATTCCAGCTAAGGACTTCCATTTCTCTGTGGCAATTGATATTTTCATAGAACACAACACAGTGCAATCCTGCAAAATCTGCCATTATTTAATGATACAATAACTGACTATTTTAAATTATATCTCAGCTGTAAGTGATTGTAATTGTATGACTTCTATTTTCATTGTTTGTTTGTTGTACTATATTGTAAAAGTTCCTATATGTCAATAAATGTACATAGTTTAATTATGCTTGTATTGTTATATTAAATTTTTAATCACATGTGAAATTGTGCATTAATATATGCATAGCCTTGTTTTATGTCCAATCATCCTTTTTAACATGCTGATTGCAAGATGTGTTGATCGTATGTCGATCGCGCTTCGTGGTAAGTTGAATAAAATTTGGACAGGCAAAAATTAGATCCTGGGTGAGGGCCTGGTGTGTGTGTGTGTGTGTGTGTGTGTGTGTGTGTGTGTGTGTGTGTGTGTGTGTGTGTGTGTGTGTGTGTGTGTGTGTGTGTGTGTGTGGTGTGTGTGTGTGTGTGTGTGTGTGTGTGTGTGTGTGTGTGTGTGTGTGTGTGTGTGTGTGTGTGTGTGTGTGTGTGTGTGTGTGTGTGTGTGTGTGTGTGTGTGTGTGTGTGTGTGTGTGTGTGTGTGTGTGTGTGAATGAATGAATGTGTTCTATGCTGCTGTGTGATATGGTGTAGCTGTGCACGTGGTGTGTATGTAGATGTGTGCTATATAACAAATGTGTAGCTTCTAAAACAAGACCAAAAAATAAGTTCGTTAAGCCAACGTTGGCCGAACATAAAAACAACAGGTACATATTAATTAAGCATATGCGTTGGCCCAACACAAAAAACACATACTGCACATAAAAAGCTTACGTTGGCCCAACACACGTACAACCAATGTAAAATGCCAACGTTGGTCCAACGTAGGTCTGCTATCTGGGTAGTTTAAAACTACAGTCAAACGTGTCTTTTTGATCGGCTACAATTTCGCCGTTCGACTCCCTGCCCCTGGGGCTGGGCTTGACTTGACCTGGAGGCTGGAGCGGAGGCTTGAATTGGCTAGCCTGCAGGCCGAGACTCCCAGAGTTAGACGTGTCATTAACTTGATTAAACCGCCACGCCACTGTTCCAGCTATGACCTAAGCTAGTGTACCAGAGAGACATATGTTGTATTTTACTCAATGTAATCATATATCTGCACTTTCATAAACTCTTGGCCAGGCCTTCGTTGATTTTTAACGATGAGCCTGAAGTCGAGAAGTCTGTATTCCTTCGGCTTCGCAACATGTAAACAACCCACATTTAATTGTCGCCCTCTGTCGGACAATTTGTCAAATTAGTTTATCAAAATACAACAGATGGCACCGCTCATCGGCATCCACGCGTGACGTGCACCCGCGCATGACGCATCGTCTGTAGGTCGGCTGAAATTTGTGTTCACTAGGTTTTTCTGCTCATGAGGGGAAGCCCAGGGAAAGTCCTTTTAAAAAGAGCCTCGTATTAATCTTATGACGGTGAAACCACATTTTCTGAGACCCAATATGACAGAGAATGCGGCCGCGTGAATTGCAATATATCTTCGGATAATTATATATCCGTGGCACGTTGAGAAAGTTTTCTGAAGTTTGGATAGTAGTTAGATGAATATTTAATTAGAAGAAACTGAACATTTCATAATAAAATTATAAATCGCATGTAGCACATTGTAGCTAAGTCGTTTTGAATTTACTGCCCATTTTCTGGATTGCGCTGACGCAATGACGGCCATCTTGGAGTAATCTAATATCACATTCTAATCTGACTGCATCTTTGAACATGATAATAATTATAAAAGCTATTTTGGTGTGAATAAATATCTAAAAACAATATCTTTCTAATGTGGTTAATATTTGAAATGTATATATAATATAATTATTATATATATATATATATATATATATATATATATATATATATATATATATATATATATATATATATATATATATATATATATCGCCACAGACTGCCCTTTTTACACAATCATGGCAATGATGACAGCCACGTTGAAGTGGGTTCTCCCTTTAACACCAGTATCACCATTCGTCAGGCTGTCCTGTCTTGCCAGGCTGAGTGATGTTTCAACAACTCCCAATGAGACCTAATTAATTTGGGATACCTGGCTTGGACAAAGGGCTTGCTTGTCTGAGCCAGACCTTCTCTAACACACAAAGGGAATTAGCAGGCAGGTGGTATCCATGTTAACTGCCACAGGTGCTAATCTGTGTAAATATTACTAAATAAGATCTGAGTGATCTCACCCTTAGCAGAAACGTAATTTCTTGATAACCATGTTCAATGTATTTAGCATAACATTTGTTACAAGATATTGGTTCTAATATATTAATAAGTATTTAATATCAAAATTTAAACTATTTGTGAGGGGTTCTAATACAGATTTAACTTAATGGCTGGTGTATATTTAATGTAATATATATATATATATATATATATATATATATATATATATATATATATATATATATATATATATATATATATATATATTACGCATATAACCGCCGAAATGGTTCTTGTTGCCGTCAAGTTTTGTTTGAGTTAGTTTTGTGAATTATAGTCGTTTCAGTAACGTAAGTGATTTTACTGTGTAACCAAATGTGTGTACAAATATACAAGATGTGTAAAGAGAAGCTTGGCGGGTGTAGGTGGTCGTTTTGTTGGTTAGGTCAGAAATAAAATATCGCGTCAAGTTTCGGCGTGTGCGCATGCATTTCGCGCTTCAGTGGGTGGAGTTTGCTTTGTTTTTGACCGCCGGAGGCGCTGGCGGTTGTGGACGTGTGACGTCACACCGCCGCATGTGAAATGCACAATATGTCAGCCTCCATAGACGCTCAGTAATTTTCTTTAAACACTTACTAAATGATTTAAGAATTAAATTAAAACTATGGCATGTGATACAGTAGACATTGCTTAATGGCTTTAGCATTTTGTATATTTATGATTGCGTGTCCCTTTAATCACATCATCATAAAGCTTCGCGACGAAAGGCGGGCGAAAACAAAAGGAGAATGTTGAGGATGTCACGTGCGGCTTTTGTTCGGAGCTGTATTCTGAATCTGTGATAAAGATCTGTAATTTATTCCTGGAATAGACATCTGTGACTTAAGCTAATTAAGGTGTTTGGCAACAGGCAATCGATCACGGCCTATAAGTTAATATAATCTGCAGGCACATTAAATAAATTAATAATTATCGTGATTTTATTCATCGAATTGAACATTGATTCGGACACAATCCAATGCACATCATCGGAGATAATAACGATTCACTTTACCCCATGATCTATTTCACTTTGCCCCAGGCGTCTGTGGCAAGGAGGAATTTTAATAACTTCGTATAATTCAATAAAGCCGTTTTTTAAAGGATTTTCTTGTGCCATCTATTACTCTTACTCTTAAGTGAAATGAAAACATATATCGACTTGTCATCGTCTCGCATTTTCATAGCAATATGGCTTGCCAAATAATCTTTGTTCATTTTGCCCCGGGTTCCCCCTACGTTTTTGTTATTTTACTAAAAATAATGTTTAGTCAATAAAAATCTGCATGTCTTTCAAATTATTGCTGAGTAGCGAATTCGAGTCAGTCGTTCGACTTTGCGCAACCGCTGTACTTGATAACTGATATGTCTCTGTACGTCGATCGTTATGGATATATAAAAAACTTGATGGTTAGATCACGGACTTATAAACAAAAATTAATGTAAAAAGTCTTGGTAGGACCGTGAGATGGATACAGGTGGCGCCACATGGGGAATGTATTTAGACGAGATTACATACTATTCAATTTTACCACAAGATGGAGCCACTTCATGTTAACTTCCTGTCAGGAACCTGGCTGTTTTTGCCAACTTGCAGTTGCTAAGTTGCCTAAAAACTGAACAGTCGATATGGGAAATGCAAGTAGCTCAAGCGACAGTGACGGTGAAATCAACGTGGAGACCAAGGTTAGCTAGAATCGCCATTGTTACAATAGTACAGTATATTAAAACAGATTTAAACGGAGTCTTCCGCTCCCGAGTCACTGACACTGATAGCGACACACACCACCGCCGGCGTCACTTGCACTGCTTAAAACAATAATAATATCCATGTAATGGTAATTAATTTTATGATAGCTGTTTCAATTCCTGGTCTGGGCACTTGTGTATAAATTTGACCCACCTCAATGTTGTCGATATAATTTTATATCTAGATACCGCCTAGCCTCAACGACAACGTACATCACGCTGACGATACAGGCGGATGATCTAGCTTCTTTACCAACATTTGATACTTCACTTTGTTAATTTAATCATTCAACATCTTCTCACGCATTATTTGTGTCTTGTAAACAGCACTGTATTTAAGCTAAAAAAATACGGTGGGGTCAGCATAAACAAACTTTTTATAGCTCGTTCCACGATAATAGCACACAGCCGCTGGCACAAATCGAAGCGCTATAGTATACTTGGGTCTCAAAACGCAATATATATGTAAAACATGTAAATGCCCTGCTCTGTAGTCTACTCACTGTTGCAAATATTTATGCCGTTAAACTTTGAAGACCAATCTACGATCTGTAACTGAGGCATATAGGCTACTGTATATGACTCTGATTATCACTCTAGTCTATACCACTATGACAATGCCTATAGAAATAAAACTCAAAACTTGCTCAAAACTCAGTCTTGAGTTATGCTACTTCTCCTGCAAAGTTTTGCATAATGTACTGCAATACATGAACACGCCCAAACAAGGTTGTGATTGAGCAGTTAAGAGGTTTTTTAAACAATAGTTGACTGGAATCAATGTTACAAATCGCAAGGCTGAAACCATAACTAATTTCAGCCACCTGACACACACACACACACACACACACACACACACACACACACACACACACACACACACACACACGTTGTATGCATATACATTAGCCAGTATTAGCTTCTTACAACGTATCCCATTCAGATTCAGAACTAAAAGTCACTAAACTGCAAGTTTACCATACTGTTCTGTCAAAGTATATTCTTGTACTATTTGTATGGGTCAAGTTCGAGGTTTACAAAAATTTACTTCTGCGTTATTACTGTCTGTGTATCAATGTATGCATATGTACTAAAATGGTATAAAAAGTATAATTACCTAGACAAATAAGAAAAGCTAATAGAGTTAAGTACATAGGGCAGTTAGACTGCTACCGTGTTGGACTGTGCCATTCACAGGAACTGGAGTTAGAATGCTGGTACAAGCTAGGTTCACTACTGATTTGGTCAATGTGTTGAAACTAGTACTGGTTTGATACTAGAAGTGTTCGATACCCATTGAAACCAGAATATAAAGATTTATGAAAGGGGGCAGTAGTTTCAGAAAGTGTAATTGTAATGGGAAGTTGATTCCCGACTGTTGTACATAGCTGTATTATTATTGAAAGCATTACTATTTTGTTTAGATTCTTTATGTATTCATGATACATAAATAATAAATTATTCAGAATTAATTATCATAAATTTTCTTATTTAATATTTGTAGCATTTGCACTCACACAATTACAGTGGATGCAATTCATAATAATTATATTCAGTTCCTTATTTTACATGGTCATTATGGTGTCCTGAAAGTCACAGTATTTTTGAGAAAACAGTAGTTATAAATGTATAAACTTATAATAAAAATACTTATCAATGCAGGGTGTGTGGCACAATGCATGTTTAGTATTTACTTACATCATACAGCTGCCTTTTTATTTGTCCAGTTTTCAGACATGTGGTTAAAGGTAATACTTCACTATCCAGTAGTTTGTAATGTCATGGTTGGGTGTGGTAAAATACAAAATAAATTAGTAAATAAATAATTAAAAAAGTGATGTAGTCCATGGTTAAAGAATACAAGCATTGACATTGATAATGTCATTGTCAGGGAAATAGGCTTTGTCAGGCTTTCTGTGTGAGTGAGTTCTACTGTGGAATGGAACTGACATAATGAGTGCTAACAGCTCATGCCTTCCTCAACTACCAGGGGGCACTGCTGCTGATGACGCCAGCACCAGGCAGTACAGTGTAGTGCACTTTGCAAAACTCTGAATATAAGGTCAGCCAATGAACCTGGAGTCTAGTTGGCCTCTGCTCATGTGATAATTTTAGGCAATTTCAGCCATCTGCTGCTTATGTTACATGTAATGTTTGGGAGGGACAAGCAAATATTTGAATACACAAAACCATTCAGCTGCTCATGCAATTGGGAAATGGGTCATTACACTAGGAGTCCTAGAAATTGTTCATACACCCTACCCTGTACATCTTGAAATTGGGGCGGGTATTTGCATTGTTCTCATGGCTTAGTCAGTCATGACAGGTGAAGTTAACTCACTTAGCTGCCTCTTTGACTCAGCTAAATCTAACTGTTTGCATAGCAAACATCCCTCACTTGCAAGGGTGGATCATGCAGGAGTTGGCAGTAGTTGCAGTCTGTGTTTGTGTTTTCATCTATCATCATGAGCTCATTGAAAAAATTTAATAAAGTCATTACTTACAAGACTTGTATACAGAAGTGTGACGATTTAAAACATTCCTAAAAACAATACACACAGGTTGTTAGTTGTTACACTTACCCAGACAGATGCAACAATTCAATGTTTAAGTATAACTGGTATTGCTAGTAATTAACAACAAATACTTTCAGTCATCTGCTGGAAGTTTCGTGTTCAGTTTCTCTGGTTGTCTTCTTGGCTGACATGGCTTGAATAGATTTATTAAAACTGATAATCTCATTAAATTTATAAGCCTTTTTAGCACATGTGTGCCAAGGTTGTCCCTGGCTCACTGCAGAGGTACATAATTACATATTCTATACATATCCCAAATTGATTAACGCCAGTGGAATACCATCAACATAATTACCTGAGTCATGAGCAACCCCAGTGTTGAGAGCCAGGTTTCTACATCAAACATACCATGATTGGTCTGGATGTTGTTCTCAGAAATCCTGCCTGCAACTAGTTCAACACACAGGGCTCTTGTGAACATATTGCTAACAGCAAATCCATTAGGCTAACCCCTGTTGCTGGCCTTGATATGCTCTGTATTCAACAGTGAGTCCAGTTATAAACTGGCCACTGCCTATTGTTGCACTGACCACAGTGACTGGTTGAGGTGTTAGGAGAGTTCACAGGTGTATTATGTCCTCCTGAAGCCACACAAGCCAGTCACACTCAGGGCAGCCTAGGAGGCCGTTAGTGGTGAAGTCATATCATGCTCAAGAGTGGCACTGGCGAGGCAGCCTGGGACTAGGAGGCAGTTGTGAAGTCATATCATGCCCAAGAGTGGCACTGGCGAGACAGCCTGGGACTAGGAGGCAGTTGTGAAGTCATATCATGCCCAAGAGTGGCACTGGCGAGGCAGCCTGGGACTAGGAGGCAGTTGTGAAGTCATATCATGCCCAAGAGTGGCACTGGCGAGACAGCCTGGGACTAGGAGGCAGTTGTGAAGTCATATCATGCCCAAGAGTGGCACTGGCGAGGCAGCCTGGGACTAGGAGGCAGTTGTGAAGTCATATCATGCCCAAGAGTGGCACTGGCGAGGCAGCCTGGGACTAGGAGGCAGTTGTGAAGTCATATCATGCCCAAGAGTGGCACTGGCGAGGCAGCCTGGGACTAGGAGGCAGTTGTGAAGTCATATCATGCCCAAGAGTGGCACTGGCGAGGCAGCCTGGGACTAGGAGGCAGTTGTGAAGTCATATCATGCCCAAGAGTGGCACTGGCGAGGCAGCCTGGGACTAGGAGGCAGTTGTGAAGTCATATCATGCTCAACGTGCAGGCAGAGAAGAAACCTGTAGTAAATATTGTTTTGTAATTGTAGAATGCAATCACTGTGTGAATTGGGAGATGATACCCACGCCCGCATTCATGCACATGCGCATGCACGCTCGCACACGCACACACACACATTTTTGGAACCATTAGCTGAGAGCTTCATTGACTACTAGCTCTGTGGTGCCTACTGATTTGTGTGTCAGTCGTGGTTATTTGGCTTACATACTAATTCAGCACTGAATGGATTGATGGGCTTTGATTTCTTGGTTTATCCAGATCATCAATGAAAAAACTTTATTGGTAAATAGCTAATATTAATTGGCAGTTTTGGGCAGAAACTGGTGATAGACCCAGAAACTGTGATATAGTATTTCAGAAGTAGGTTGAACCAATTGATGCAGGAATGTTGGTCACATAGCGACGGGTAAAAACGAATATGGACAGGTAGAAATATGGGTGGTTGGGTGGTGGACGGGTAAAAAAATGAAGGAGCAAAAAAAGGTCTTCCAAAACCATAGATATTGTTAGTTATGCCTTAAAAGTGGGTGAAAATGGTGTCACATGTGTGTTTGTAGTCCATTTCAGGTCATCAGACACATTTAAAAGTTTGTAAACTGGCTTAACAGTTAACATACATGTGTCCACCAAAACATGTGTGACTGTCAATAATTTTATCCTGCATAAAGCCCTGGTTGGTCAGCGTGTTTACTGTGTGTTTGTTGACTTGTAGGATGATGACAATGATTCTGATGGTGACGCTGAATCCGGTAGGAGCTGTACTTCCATACTCTTGTTTGTAACTCACAATTTGTATATTATATTAAAAATATTCTCATGGGCAGAACTGTTCAAAGTTATTACATGCAGGGACCAACTAATAATGATCAACCAGTAGTGGTTATTGATGTTATTTTGTTGTATTATGATTATAATTATGCAGAAATAAGACATACGTAAATCTGATTGATCAGTGTATATGTTTGTACAAGCATTTAGCTCAGATGTGTTTCAGTCTGCAGCCTGTAATGGTAAGATGGGAGAGGTTGCTGCTGACCCTTGTTTTTCATTAGCTTGATTGCTAAAAATGCACTCTGTTCGAACGCAATTTATTGGTAAGATGAACTGACAGCCCCAATTTTTTTAATTCTACATATGCTTTATATTGGCAGTACACATACACTAGATTTGGCGATATATAATTTTATTTATTTATTTAAATCCTTTACGCTGTTTCAGCACGATTATTTTGTTAGCAATCTGGGCTCTCAGGTATGGAATTGCCCTTGAATTAAATATAACCCTTGTTAGATTGCCCGGAGATATTCTGATAGTGGTGACATTTTGATGTGAGGCAAAGATGACATGTCAACACTGCAGGACAATTATTCTATGTTGGCACTTGTAGAAAAAGACTCTGTGCCAAGTTTTGATCTCGGGGCATTGTTTGAACATGTGTCACTGCGGAGTGCTGCAACAAAGGTCATGTAAGTAGACTCACTGTTCTGGCCACAGTCAGTGTGGTGACTCGACATTAATACTTGTCTGTGATCAACGGTTCTCATGTTAGACCACTACACAATACACTTTTGACTGAGTCCATAGATAGTTTATTGGCATAGTTTTATAGATAAAAGGTTGATTACTTGTTGACATATTCTTATACTGAATTTTAATGGAAACCACTGTCACTGTGCAATTCGATTTTGCATATACACATACAAATAACTTATATTTGTAGAACTGTTTTTGAGAGAATAAAGAGTGAGACTGTTCATAACATTGGTGTGTGTGTGTTAACCTTCATGCGTTGCTGTTTTAGCAGCGACGATATACCTGAGAGTGTCATTCACCAGCATCACGCCCAGTTGGTCCGGTGGCTGAGGGAACGACAGGCACGCAATGAGGTCAGTTGCCATGACGACTAGCAAATGAGTAACCGTTTAGTTAGTATACAAAGTGAATTATAATGTATATTAAACTTTGATAACTGAACAAGTTCAGTATTCCAAGACAAGCCAGACACAGGGATGTTAAAATTACCAGGTAGTCTTAACCCTTTAGACCCCAAGCCGACCAAACCCACTTAAGTGTTTACTCCAAGTCGCCTAAATATGCCCAAATATATTAGCGTACTGGTTTGATCTATTCCAGAGGCGTTGTCTGGAAGATACTTTTGGAACACATTCAACTTGAAGGATTATTGGCAATGCATTGTGGGTATTATTAATAGTAGAAATTAATTGACCATAAAGATGTGAGTTGAGTAGTTTGACTGTCCGTGGTGACACACTTTCAATTTCAGGACGTCATCACACTGTCCCAGTTCTGCAACGCTCTCGCAGACTCCTGGGATGGGCGAGACGCTTGTATACAGGTGAGTGTCTCCAGGCACGTGGGACACTTCTATACAGGTGAGTGTCTCCAGGCACGTGGGACACTTCTATACAGGTGAGTGTCTCCAGGCACGTGGGACACTTCTATACAGGTGAGTTTTTCCAGGCACGTGGGACACTTCTATACAGGTGAGTGTCTCCAGGCACGTGGGACACTTCTATACAGGTGAGTGTCTCCATGCATGTGGGACACTTCTATACAGGTGAGTGTCTCCAGGCACGTGGGACACTTCTATACAGGTGAGTGTCTCCAGGTACGTGGGACACTTCTATACAGGTGAGTGTCTCCAGGCACATAGGACACTTCTACACAGATGAGTGTTTTGGGATGGGAGGTGGATCTTGAGATAGGTGTCACTTGTGTACAGGTGAATCTCGGGACATGTGTGTCACTTGTGTACACCTTGTACATATAACGTATTAAAGTATCAATGCAATGAAGCTATATGTTTCATTTGTAACTCAATAATTAGCTCTGATTCACCACAAAAGAAGTACTAATAAATTTGAAAGAGAATGTGACGTCTTGTGCCTGTGTGCTGCGGCGTGCCAGTGTGCAGAGGATCTAGTGACAGTGGTGACATCACAGGTGCCAGTGAGCAGAGGATCTAGTGACAGTGGTGACATCACAGGTGCCAGTGTGCAGAGGATCTAGTGACAATGGTGACATCACAGGTGCCAGTGTGCAGAGGATCTAGTGACAGTGGTGACATCACAGGTGCCAGTGTGCAGAGGATCTAGTGACAGTGGTGACATCACAGGCCAGGTAATAGCTACTGGGACAAAGTAGGTGGACAGAAGGGAGACCTTGTAATTTATTACTAATTTCCCATAACTGCCCTTGTCGTAACATCTAATCGCAATGACCATTATCATGTATAATGATGGATCTGCTATGTCAAAATTATGCTCGAGACCTCTGTCAAACTTTGTCCTTGCTCAGCAGTGTCAATAATAGTAGTATACATGAAATACATTACTACAGAGGCCGGACATATGCGAGGTCAAACATTCATGCATACATTTGTCACACTGAAAACCTTCATGCTATTGACTGTACGGGGGAATGTCTACACGCAGTCAGTCAGTACGCCAGGTGTTCAACATACGGTTTTTGATTGTTTCGGACATTTTCTCAGGCGACATATCATGTGCTGGGAGGTTGGCTTTGCTGTAAGGTGCTGTAGAGTGAGTGTGAATGTGACAGGCTGATGGTGTTGTAACGTGTGCTTTCCAGGCGTTCCAGCAGTTTGACAGTGAGGGAGATGGGACGGCAGACGTGGGAGTGATGCTGGAGACACTGAGGATGTCAGACAAGATGAACACCTACAAGGAGCTCGACTATGTAGTGAGAACACTGCAGGCCTGTCCTCTAACACCAGGTCAGTGTTAACACTATATGTCTGTCCTCTAACACCAGGTCAGTGTTAACACTATATGTCTGTCCTCTAACACCAGGTCAGTGTTAACACTATATGTCTGTCCTCTAACACCAGGTCAGTGTTAACACTATATGTCTGTCCTCTAACACCAGGTCAGTGTTAACACTATATGTCTGTCCTCTAACACCAGGTCAGTGTTAACACTATATGTCTGTCCTCTAACACCAGGTCAGTGTTAACACTATATGTCTGTCCTCTAACACCAGATGAGTGTTCTAGGCTAGTGCTGGACCTAAAAACACCAGGTGAGTGTAAACACTGCATGCCTGTCTTTTAATACCAGATGAGTGTTAACACTGAGTGTTATCCAGAGTATAAATACTTCTAGAGTATAAATATTTAATATTATTCCTGGTTGTAGTAACATTGAATATGCCTGTTGTGAGTGGTCTCATTAAGTGTCGCTTAAAATGAACCCGAAAAAAAAATCACTTGCAACCCCTATTGTATTCCCATATGGTAAACAAAGAATGTCCAGTAACTATAATATCAATAATAATAATAAAACTTCTTTCGAGAATCTGAGTTGTGCAACAACACCAAACAACACACTTGAGATGTCATACTGATCGCAACACATGTCTGACTGTTTCAGGGTTTATTGATGTGTACAATGACGAGAGGGAGTCAGTCGGGGAACATGGGGCGAGAATACTTCAGGTATGTGTGAATGTAGCGATTACATAGGTGCCAGTTAAAATCTACCTTCTTCACTACATTTATTGCACTTTTACTTTTAATCTAATTTCAGATTCATGTAAATAAAAATCAGCCATTTACATATTTTTATAACATCAAATAGCTTGTTTGCCTAATTTTTTATCAACGTTTATAGTTTTCAGACTGACCACATGTACTAGTTTTTACGCCAAATATACCATACCTACCTACCCTGACGAGGTATTGAACCCTGGCTGTCGACATGCCAGGTGGATATGCTAACCACAACACGATCCACGCCTCTCAACTGTTGTCTCAGAACTGATGTTGGCATTTAACAAACTTAGCTGGCAGAAGGCAAAAAGCAAAGCATTTCGACTGACAAATGTTGTTGTAGTTGACAACATGTTGTTGTAGTTCCTGCTGCGGAACCGAGCGCCGAGCAACATGCTTCCCTTCCCTGTCCTCAACAGCTTCAACAACACCATGCAGATGAGACTGTCAGCTCTCAGGAGTCACTTCAGTCTCCTCAAGGAATCAGGTATGACAATAATAATGCCATTGATTTGTTTTATCTATCACCTTTTAAGTGAGTAAATACCTATCAAAGTGCTTCAATGATGTGTTGGTATAATTAAAAACAAATGCACAATTTCACCTCCACGTATCTTAAATTAACAGAGAGTCGGCCTGATAAACAAACAAACATACACAGAGAACTGTATTATATTGTACTACTGGCCGAGATACACAGCAACGCTTGTGGAAAAAGGCAGTCACCTGTGCTAAGACATTTGAAAATTATGGTACATCGTTTCCATTTAACGTTTCATCATGCCTTGCATTCTTGCGTAAGACAAAATGTGATATGTCCAACATGGGGTCTACAGCCCTTTTGAGGTATTGAGCCCTCATGTCATCCAACACCCACCTTGGCCGAATTTGGTCTAAACCATGAATCATCCTTGTGGGCCCACTAGATTGCATGCAAAATGTCAGCTTAAAAAAAACAAAAGCACCAACAAACTAACAAACAGAGAAACTCTGGTTTGTAATATAAATAAATGATGCCCTTTGATGCCCTTTATGCCCTTGCTGATGCCCTTGCTGATGCCCTTGCCACTGCTGCAGCCAACACCCACCAGGAGGAGTCTGTGTTGGTGACGGGGGAAGAGGTGCAGCCAATCACAAAGTGCTTCAGTTCCATTGAAGTCTCCACCAACCGTGGGGATGCAAACAGGTCAGTGATTGGTCTGTTGATTAACCTTTGCAAGCTGTCCTGCCATTGGTGTATTGCATGACTACTGTAGATTGGAAGGTGTTTGCTCTGGTAAGATAAGACATTATTGTTCTGAAAAATCAATGGAAACCCAGTCTGTAATGGATGAATCAAGGCAAATATAACTGTAGCAAACAGGACTGTCATTTGTCGTCAGATTCCTTGGAATTCCAATGACACAATTTTGATTAAATATTGAACAACCGCAGCAAATTTTTCATGTGTCTGGGTCTTGGAAGTAATACTTCACCAATTGATAACACAGTCGACTTCACACTGATTTACTTGTTGTGAACAACTACTTTTATTTTAATTGTTTGTTAATCTAATAATGTTTGGTTAGAGCCCTGACTTACTATACTAGTTCTAGCTAAGAGGTTTCTTTCTTTCATTGACAGACTGACCAACACAGAATTCTCATCGTACTGGCAATCAAACGGCTCAGCACGATCTCACTGGATACGGTGAGTAGCCATCTATTACATATGTTAGACGCAGTCAAACATCACTTAACTGTCCCCTCCGTAATACAGCCAGGTCACAAATAGGGCCATTCTAGGTCTGACTAAAATAATTTTCTGAATGGTAAATGATAGGTAATTAGTGTAGCTAATATTGGTACCTCACTACTCAGGTGACTTTGATAAGTGATTGGAGTGACACATGAGAAAGTGTTTAATTAGCGTATTGTCAGTAAGTCTGAAATTCGGAATGCTTCCCAGGAATGTTGAAGTGGTGTTTGACGTAATGGGTTTGCAGTGGAATCAAACGTAAAGCACTGGATCCTGTGATGTATAAGAACATGCCATTTCTTTCTTGCTTTAAACATCGGTATATTAATAGCTGAACTTAGACTGGCTACAAGGGTATTTCCATGCAGGTTCCGTCACATCTGTCTGAGTGGTCACTTCCCTGAACGAGCGACCTCTCACTTTTGATAAACGGAATGGAGACGTATTTTCAGTGGCTGTAATTTATCGGTTTTACAGTTTGTTTGTGATACAGCCCATTACTAGTGGGTCTTTCTCCTGTCTGAGAGAATTGAGTGATGAACGATTCCCCAAGTGGCGCCACAATAAATGAGTGATTTACAGCACAACATCTTGTTATGTTGCAGCAGTAGTAGTGTATTTTTATCAGCTGCAAGTCCCCGACAAAGATGCCTCTTTCTGAGTTATGCAGTTTTATTCACTATTCTCCAAATTCGGTGGGAATGATTTGTCATCATGAGTGCCACCAGAGGGTCTGTCTGTGAGTTGTGTCAGGTCTCAGGTGATTACCTCCAAACAGCCCAAACTTGGGCTAACGCAGGAGTTGTCCTTCTCTAGAATTTGTGAGTCCACTACAGGTTACACATTTACCCCCTGTGTGGGATCTTTTACTTCCCCTGGCATAGACACCAGACAGAAGGGACCACCGGCTTTTAGTGTCTCTTCCGAAAGACACAGGCAAATGTGGGGTGAAGAAATTGCCTAAGTTTCGAAACGGCGGTAGGTGGGATTGAACCACCGTCCCCTCGGTTGACAGTCCGGCGCTCTACCGCGCGACCACCGCTCCCCACTGGGTTGTCATACATGAGTCTGTTGTTGCAGACTACGCATCAAGAACAACGTTGTCATCCGCCAGCTGTGTGTCGGGGTGGCTGCCTCCGACCAGAGCTACATGCCGCAACTCATCTCTATCTCCGTCGGCAAGAACTGTCGCAGTCTGAGGGATGTGAAGGAAGTCAGGATACCCAGGTACGTGACGTCACTCGCTCTCTCCATCTCTGTCTCTCTCATTCGTCCGGCTCCTCTGTCTCTTCCTTCTCTTCGTCATCCTCATATTCCGTCTTCTCTTCCTTTCTTTGTCCTATTCTGTTCCTTATCATCTTCTTATTCCTCCTCCGTTTCCTCCTCTTCTCTTCCCCATCCGCCTGGTCCTTCTTCTCTTCCTCAGCAGTTTATTCCTAGTCCTTCTCATCCTCCTATTCCTCCTCCTATTCCTCCTCCTATTCATCCTCCTATTCATCCTCCTATTCATCCTCCTATTCATCCTCCTATTCATCCTCCTATTCACCCTCCTATTCACCCTCCTATTCATCCTCCTATTCATCCTCCTATTCATCCTCCTATTCATCCTCCTATTCATCCTCCTATTCATCCTCCTATTCACCCTCCTATTCATCCTCCTATTCATCCTCCTATTCATCCTCCTATTCATCCTCTATTCATCCTCCTATTCATCCTCCTATTCATCCTCCTATTCATCCTCCTATTCATCCTCCTATTCACCCTCCTATTCACCCTCCTATTCATCCTGCTATTCATCCTGCTATTCATCCTGCTATTCATCCTCCTATTCATCCTCCTATTCATCCTCCTACTCCTCCTATTCATCCTCCTATTCACCCTCCTATTCATCCTCCTATTCATCCTCCTATTCATCCTCCTATTCATCCTCCTATTCATCCTCCTATTCATCCTCCTATTCATCCTCCTATTCATCCTCCTATTCATCCTATTCATCCTCCTATTCATCCTCCTATTCATCCTCCTATTCATCCTCCTATTCATCCTCCTATTCATCCTCCTATTCATCCTCCTATTCATCCTATTCATCCTCCTATTCATCCTCCTATTCATCCTCCTATTCATCCTCTTCATCATGCTCCGTTTGTCTAAACACTGACATCTGCTGTTTCCATGTATGCCAAATCATCAAAACGGTCTTGGAGGTAAGTTAGTTGCAATAAAATTTGTTTTTGCCATTCCCAGTCTAGGGAAGTGACTCAATGCACGAAATGGCAATGTCATCTTACCTTACCTTACCTTACCTTACCTTACCTTACCTTACCTTACCTTACCTTACCTTACCGTACCGTACCGTACCGTACCGTACCGTACCGTACCGTACCGTACCGTACCGTACCGTACCGTACCGTACCGTACCTTACCTTACCTTACCTTACCTGTCGTCTCTGTAGTCCCAGTGGGGCATATGATGTTAACATATATCCTCTGGCCAGAGAGGTCTTGAATGAGCCAACTCTGTTCGTACCAGTTCATCCCAGCCAGCTCCTGTGCTTTTTGTGTTGTTCTTCTCCAGGTGCCCGGTGGTCAATCCTTTTCACTGTCCAGGTGGTGTCCAGTTTAGGGCTGCATGATGTAGGTTGTTTTTGTCCATGCGAAGAACATGGCCAAGCCATCTCCATGACCTTCGTGTCACTTTATCGATGTCATCTAGTGGATACTAATTTGGTGTAATGTTGGCTGAGTCCATTTGTCACAGAAGAGTGTGGGAGGAATGTTCACAGCAGCTATACTTATGTTATGTGGATATATAGCAGCGTTGGGATGCTACTTTATTTGATCATTGTACGTACAAAGCACCATGGCTACCAACGACACACTTCCCATCTCACATAACCACTAAGTTGTCTCGAGCAAGTTCTGTTTTGTTTTCAGTCACTACACTGGAGACATTGTACTGTTTGAAAATGCCAAGATGTATTACCCAGGTAAGGGAAACAGCGATGTAAAGGTGCAGCTACGACGTACAGTAATGTACAGGTGTTATTTTACAGTGGCACTAACAGTGGCACTAACAGTGGCATGTCATATTAATTGTATAATTTTTTAATTGTTTATTTTAACTGAAACAAGTCCACCTCAAGTTACATATGTACCCGCCCTCATATTTCCAAATGTCCTACACCAGTGTGCCTAGTTCGAGCTGGTGTTGTGCACTGGAGTTGCAGCTCTGGCAGCCACCGGACCTTCCCTTTATCAACTTAGAGATGCCACTCGGACGTCGGTGGCCCGTATGTTTAACGTGACATCTAAACAACATTTCAACAGACAGGTGCAAATGACAATGTGTTTGTGCTCCTCTAGTGGTCCAGATCAACATCAAGAGATGTCACAGTGATGGATGTGACACAAGAATTCACTGTGTCAAGACTATAGGCTACAGGTATGTGTCTTTTGCCACTTAACCAATCAGGCCCACAGATTCTAAGTTCATAACGAATCAGTCCCACAGATTCCATGTTCATTCTCTCCAGACTAATGCTAACAGTTAGTTGCATATTTCCAGTGATTATTTGATGATAATATGTAAATCTTCCCTAAAAAAATATTTGTTTTTATTGAACGTTGGTAAATTATGCAAACATATTGCCAAGAGACATCAGTGATGTCTGTCAGCAGAAGGATAAAGCCTCTTTTTTATGCAGGTGTAGAATGGTGCATCCTGGGTAAATATGGGTTCATCTGCAGAAATGTTATTTAATACATTTTGGTTAAATCCAACTCTTTCTTAGTGAAATTACATTGTATGCAACATTATATGCATATAACAACATGCTGAATAAAAATGAAGTGGACTACATGAGACTGAGAGCGGTGTCGTGTTTGGTGTTACAGGATTGTGAAGGAGACGGGGGTGAGTGTGATGGATGCATCAGCCTGCTGGTATCTGCAGGTGTTGGCTGCTACAACAGCTGCCTGCATCCCCACCGCTCCACAACTCAGGGAGGTCATCATTGCACATACACTGTGAGTATTGTACAATGACACATACTGTGAGTATTGTACAATGACACATAATGTGAGTATTGTACTCATTACACATGCCCTGTGAGTATTGTACAATGACGTACTGTGAGTATTGTACTCATTGCACATGTGCTGTGAGTATTGTACAATGACACATACTGTGAGTGTTTTACTCATTACACATGCGCTGTGAGTATTGTACAATGACGTACTGTGAGTATTGTACTCATTACACATGTGCTGTGAGTATTGTACAATGACACATACTGTGAGTGTTTTACTCATTACACATGCGCTGTGAGTATTGTACAATGACGTACTGTGAGTATTGTACTCATTACACATGTGCTGTGAGTATTGTACAATGACACATACTGTGAGTGTTTTACTCATTGCACATATGCTGTGAGGTAATACAGCCACTTCAGCAATAGTGCCACCTTGGTAATACAGCCACTTCAGTAGTAGTGCCACCTTGGTAATACAACCACTTCAGTAGTAGTGCCACCTTGGTAATACAGCCACATTGGTAATATAGCCACTTTGGTAATTCAGCCACTTTGGTAGTAGAGCCACCTTGGTAATTGAGCCACTGTATTTTGTGTGTATTTGGGACAAATAAAAGTGTCCTCGTCCTGTCGAACATTGATACACAACCTACATCGTGTTTCAGTGAAGCCTTGAAGCACATGGTCCCATTGTCTCTGGCTCCGGGCAGTGGGGAAAACCCTCTGTTTCTCACCCCTCATGTGCTGCATCAGATGGACACCTTCCTCCAAACTGTCTCCATGTGAGTCTCGTTAATTTTTATATTTACTGAGTAGATCGATAATTACTTGAAATTAACCAACAAGTGTTGCAGTGTTGTCAACAGTTCACTCGTAGAACACACTGTCATGGTTGATGTGTGAGTTGTTTTTCTATCTTAATAGTAATTATAATAAGAAACTTTATTTAGACACCAATATCCACAGTGGGACAGGCCACAATATAGAGTATAACCCATACATAAATAAACCTTAGCGGTGTCAATGTAAATCCAGCCAGAAAGATATTTCTCTTTAGAAATAACGACTACGAATCTTGTATAAAAGTATTAATAAGGGGAGACTAAGACAATAAAACTGTAAAAAACATCAGTGTTAAATTAAATCAAGCTAATATATACAATAATAGTATTATTTATTAAATGATTACTAAAATGATGTGTAATTTGCCAGGGATGTGAGTGGGAGACGTGAGGCCCAGGGACTGCGGATGTTGTTGGCCTTCAACCTGGCCCGGGGCCACGTTGCTGGTCTCCTGCAGACTCTGCTCTGGATACAAGGTGTGTGATTCTGGCACTGGAGGTTATGAAACACTCAACACCTGTTTAGTATTGTCCATTCATGATGTAACACAGTGTGGGGAATGCCATTTTTTAAAACTGTATAAAGACACCAGTTTAACGGTTTACTGATGTACGTCACACAACTCTGTCTGGGACTGATGGAGAGAGAGAGAGAGAGAGACAGAGAGAATGAGATGGAGAAAACACTCTCTTGTCAACCATATTACAGTGACCATATATGTGACAAAACTGCATTGAGAATAGTTGTATCAAAGCATAATGATGAGACTGTAACTGTCCAACATCAAAGTTAAGTCGGTGTCACCGCGCGTTTATTTATGTGCATGTCTAGTTTTACAATGATACATACCTACACTGTGCCGAGTGTCAACTAGTTTGTGTTACTAGCGTGTGAAATATATTAGTTCTGATCTAATCATCAAAACCTATTAAAACATAACCATAACCATAAACATAATATTTATTGACGCCAAGTAGGTATAGAATTTGTTGAAAGTACATCAATTTCGTTAATACATTTATACAAGCATACATACATACATATTATATCATGTTCACATACTATTATAAGTCTATACGTTAAGGCTTACAATACATACAAATGTGTGCACTTATAGTAATTCTTGTTGTACCAAAATAAAAACCCACAATCATATAACATTTACAAACTGGGGTCTGTAGCATTGTCCATCTAAATACGGTAAGGTTGGTCACAATGTTCTAAGTTACCAAATTGTTCCAGAAGTTTATGTTGATGTAAGGTTTGTTGTTTGTTGTTCTGCAGAGAATGTGGGAGTCCAGCTTGAAGCAGCGTCACTGCTGAAGAGTCTGGACACAGTGACAGACGCCTGGCTGAAGAAACAAGGTCAGGCAGGGGTTGACATCAAAGTTGGCTTAGGTTTGGTTAATGTAAAAAAACGATGACATTCTAATGTTAGTATTACATTAAACAAATGAGTTCTTGTATACCAGCTGAGGATAAGTAAATTGTAACACATAAGTTATTTTGCATACATTCTGTTGTACGGCAGTGTTAGATTATTTCATGTCAGATTATGATTCCACATCTGTTTACTGGGGAATAAACAAACTACTGTAAATGTGTGACTTATATGTCAACTGATCATAATTTATACGTTAAATGTGACCAAAACACAACATCAGAAAATAGACATTTAAATAGTGAAATTATATTAATTATAACTCATTATTATACATACAGATATAAATCAAAGTGTGATTGTTATCGCACTGAAATTTGCCATTTTAATAAGTGTTAACTGGTGTGTGTTATATTTATATGATTGCATGTATTGATTCCAATGTGTAGACAAGTGCACGCGTGGCAGCTATAATATGTTTACCTTAATAAGATTGTCTGGGATAACCTTACATAATTAATAAAAGTAAATAACTTCCTGTTTGCCCCTTCAAACATTGTGTATACACAAATATACGTATGTATTTTGTATAATGTAGTCAATGTTTTGAATAAAGGAACTAATACAATTTTTAAAAACCAATACAAATGACATGATAACCACAAGGAAAGACCATTATAACAAAATGTACTCCTATTATTGCCATTATTTTAATAATTTTGTTTATACGGTATAACTAGTTAATTATATTTGTCATGCTAACCGTTTCAGTAGGACAGTAACACTAAACATGAAGGTCATTCAAAGTCAGGTGATTCTTTACAACTGATGTCTCCAGGAGTCAGAACGTTGAGGCTTGCTTACGTCACAGTCAGACTTTGCTCTTGCAAACAGCGTTGACAATGGTTATACGTGTGAATTATATTTTATCACTGCTGCCGGACAGTCAAACTTTACCACACACATTTTTCACATTAACAAGTTTCCCGTACTTTTGTATCTTAAAGATAACCTTCTGAACCCAGAATTTAAACAACTAAACGCGTGTGCTCAGCAGCCATTTCATCCATGCTTGACGGGGTCTTTGCTGAGCGACTGGTTTGGAAGAAGGCGAGTGTATGTGATTGTTGTGTCCACTGTCCAGGTGTGCTGCTACAGCTGAGTCTGGCCGGCTGTGACGGGGGGCAGAAAGACGGGTCTTCGGGCCCAGAAAATATCCTCGGAAACAACTGGACAAACACCAGATGTAAGTCACTGACCAGTGGTTTGACACAAGGTCAGATTATGGCCACTAGAAAAGTTAAACACAAGCATTTATAGAGACTGGCCAATGGATCGGTATTGCATCATACATTGCATCATACGCAGCCAGTCCATCCTACTGACTACTGACCATTTCTTAAATGAACCCTCCCCACCCACTTTAGGGTACAAAGACGAGGACAGGGAGTGTGTCAGGAAAGATGTTGTTGTCTTGCTTCATGCCTTGTATCGGCAGATTTAGAACCAGTGCCAGAGAGAAGCAAGTTAGAGATCAGCAAAAGAACATTGTTACCATAACATGTAAGCCTCGCAATTGAAAATACTTTATTTAGTTAAAGCTAAGTTAAAGTATATTGCTAATTATTGCTCATTGTTGTTAGTTAGCGAAATGTTTGTTAAGTAAATGTGGCGTTAAATGTTTGTCATGTAAGTGTGATGTTAAATGTTTGTCATGTAAGTGTGGCGTTAAATGTTTGTCATGTAAGTGTGATGTTAAATGTTTGTCATGTAAGTGTGATGTTAACTGTTTGTCATGTAAGTGTGATGTTAAATGTTTGTCATGTAAATGTGATGTTAAATGTTTGTCATGTAAGTGTGATGTTAAATGTTTGTCATGTAAGTGTGATGTTAAATGTTTGTCATGTAAATGTGATGTTAAATGTTTGTCATGTAAATGTGATGTTAAATGTTTGTCATGTAAGTGTGATGTTAAATGTTTGTCATGTAAGTGTGATGTTAAATGTTTGTCATGTAAGTGTGATGTTAAATGTTTGTCATGTAAGTGTGATGTTAAATGTTTGTCATGTAAGTGTGATGTTAAATGTTTGTCATGTAAGTGTGGTGTTAAATGTTTGTCATTGTAAGTGTGATGTTAAATGTTTGTCATGTAAGTGTGATGTTAAATGTTTGTCATGTAAGTGTGATGTTAAATGTTTGTCATGTAAGTGTGATGTTAAATGTTTGTCATGTAAGTGTGATGTTAAATGTTTGTCATGTAAGTGTGATGTTAAATGTTTGTCATGTAAGTGTGATGTTAAATGTTTGTCATGTAAGTGTGATGTTAAATGTTTGTCATGTAAGTGTGATGTTAAATGTTTGTCATGTAAGTGTGATGTTAACTGTTTGTCATGTAAGTGTGATGTTAAATGTTTGTCATTGTAAGTGTGGTGTTAAATGTTTGTCATGTAAATGTGATGTTAAATGTTTGTCATGTAAGTGTGATGTTAAATGTTTGTCATGTAAGTGTGATGTTAACTGTTTGTCATGTAAGTGTGATGTTAACTGTTTGTCATGTAAGTGTGATGTTAACTGTTTGTCATGTAAGTGTGATGTTAAATGTTTGTCATGTAAGTGTGGTGTTAAATGTTTGTCATTGTAAGTGTGATGTTAAATGTTTGTCATGTAAGTGTGATGTTAAATGTTTGTCATGTAAGTGTGATGTTAACTGTTTGTCATGTAAGTGTGATGTTAAATGTTTTGTCATTGTAAGTGTGATGTTAAATGTTTGTCATGTAAGTGTGGTGTTAAATGTTTGTCATTGTAAGTGTGATGTTAAATGTTTGTCATGTAAGTGTGATGTCAAATGTTTGTCATGTAAGTGTGGTGTTAAATGTTTGTCATTGTAAGTGTGGCGTTAAATGTTTGTCATGTAAATGTGATGTTAAATGTTTGTCATGTAAGTGTGATGTTAACTGTTTGTCATGTAAGTGTGATGTTAAATGTTTGTCATGTAACTGTGACGTTGGCTTGCAGCGTATTTGACAGGCGACGGAGTGACCGCAGTCAACATGATCTTCAAAGGTCACGATGACATACAGATAACGAAAGTGCGCATAAAGGTGAGAATGTGATAGTATAAGTTGTGACTGTTTCCCAGTTGCTCCATGCCACACCTGTGCAGGTAGACAGGTAACTGTAACTGTTGACACCACCTACAGCTGACACCACCTACAGCTGCAGCACTAGCCAGGTAATCAGTGCAGCCAGGGTTTGTGTCCACCCACAGTCACGGTGACAGTTCACTTTCATGTGCTGCAACTCTTTCATGTGTCTTGAAACAAACATCAACATCTCAGACCAAACTCACCCTGCCCATTATCTTTTCGATCTATTACTGTCAAGCAAACGCTATAGATGCGTCCGTATGAAAACAAATCGCTTTAGAAATAGTTTTTTACCCAAGTGCCGTAGTAGCCTTATCAGGAATGAAATTTAGAACGTAGATGTAAAGACCCTGGAAACTTGGCTGTTTTCGCCACTCTGGCGGAATTGTTATTTTTCTGGCGCTGGTTGGTATGACTGAGTCGTACGCGTGTGGGGTGTGGGTGTACCTATTCTCAGTAGCGGATCGGTGGTGCTGAGCAACAATCGTCTCTTCTCCTGAAATTTTAGCTTAACTTAATAATTGTATCAATATATTTTAAAACAAAATTGGACGCATTCAATTGTAATTGTAAATATAATTTTAAATGATATTTAGTCCTCTATAATGTATGTTTACTAATTTAAATTATATTTTTAGAAGATAATTTATTCATATATGTATATATATATATTTGTAACAATTTTAAAGGACATTTTATGTATATATATTTATTTATTTATTAACTAGTTTACACCACAATTATTGTTAAATAGATAATCTATTATTTTAATTTTGTCTTTATTTATTTATTATATATTTAAAAAAACATTTTAAAGAACAAATTATGTACAATGTATATTTTATATATCTTATATTTATTTGCCATATTTCATTTTATTGTATAGGCACTATATGAGTCAACGCCAGACTACATTCCAATTCATCATATAATGTATGTTGAATATGGCAATAAAGCTTTATTATTTATTATTATCAACCACTAGTTCCTTCCTCACCCTCCAGGAGTCACTGCTGTTGATTACAGCAGCCATCACTACCACTGGCAGAACCCTTTGCAAAATTGCTATTTTAAGATCAGGCAATGAATTCGCTCACAGTGAGTGTGGTCATGTGATATAATTTTGGGTGATTTCAGCCACATGCTGGTCATGTTACATAGAATGTTTAGGGTGTGGAAGCAAATATCCGAATACACAAAACCTTGTAGTTGCTTGTGCTATTGGGCAAATGGGTCATTGTACGGAAATTCACATAAATTGTTTATCCATCTTCAAACTGGGCTGGGTATTTGCAGTGTTCTTCATCTACAGAAACCCATACACATATTTTTGTGTTCCCAGGTGGAGAAAGGGCCCCGTGGACCCAAACATGGGATGATCTTTGTCTACAAATCAGAGTAAGTGAGTTCGTTGATCAAACCAGGTACAAGTTTGTCTTTAGGGAGTTTTTTTTATCTTTGAATCATATTACATTGTACATGATACATTTAATCAGTGTTTGAATCAATCGATCCTGTCTGACCAACCTGTCCAGAATAGTAAATTCTGTTGCATGTTAATACCTGCTAATTTGTTTTACATTATTGCACTAGTGTGGTGATTAGCACATCCGTCTGGCATGTCTGTGGCCCCAGTTCAATACAATCACACAAGGCACGGTATATTTGGTGTTGGCATCTGGCTCGTATCTTTGGAGGCTGTGTATCTTTTGTGAGTTGGAGAATCACGTTAATCACTCGGTGCAAGCATAGAAAGGTCAGCTTGGCATAATTGTTCTGATAAAACTGACTAGTTCAATGAGACCTTGTAGGATCATAACATTGTAACACAATATATACACACTAGTTGGTTACTGGAACCGGCCGAGTGCTGGAAACAACTAGAAGCGAGTAGGTTATAACATCCACAAGAAGCACCATTGTTTATTTCAGGCAACATGAGTCAATCTTTTTTAATAAATACTCGCAATGAACTGCAGTGTGTATATACAATTTTCAACATATTGAATTTTTGATGCTACGTAACATATTCCAAACTTCAGGATAGATGTGTGACATTAATTTCAAACATATTTGTGTTAACCTGTTTTTGTCATCACAGTGACCCATTTGACCTTGAGAAGCATGTGAATAAGTTCAAGAAGATCGACAGCTACACCCCAGTTCATAGGTCACAGTGGACCCCCGGTCAGCCTGTGGCCCACTTCACTGTCGAAGTTGGATGGTTCGTACATCGTCGTGTCCAGTCATGTACACTTTTGTTACCAAAATAACATCATAAAATAAATGTCTATTTTGTATACAACTGCTTCTGCAGTTATTTATTTGACAATTTCTTCATCTTGTTTTAAGATTTGTAATTTGCCAGATGTTTTCATAAGTCAGACTGAGCATATATAATGGTTTCTCTGTTGGAGGGGACATGTTGAGGTGACATGTATTGGAGGTGACATGTGATGGGTGACATGTATTGTAGGTGACATGCTGATGGAGTAACATAATGTTGGAGGTGACAAGCTTTTGGGGTGTATATGTGTTGGAGTGGCATGTGTTGGGGGTGACATGTGTTGGAGATAACAGGTGTTGGAGGTGACATATGTTGGAGGTGACATGTGTTGGAGATAACAGGTGTTGGAGGTGACATATGTTGGAGGTGACATGTGTTGGCGGTGACATGTGCTGGAGGTGAAATGTTTTGGGGGTGTATATGTGTTGGAGTAACATGTTGGAGGTGACATGTGTTGGAGGTGACATGTTAGAGGTGACATGTTGGAGGTGACATGTGTTGGAGGTGACATGTTGGAGGTGACATGTGTTGGAGTAACATGTGTTGGAGGTGACATGTTGGAGGTGACGTGTTGGAGATGACGTGTTGGAGGTGACGTGTTGGAGGTGACGTGTTGGAGGTGACATGTGTTGGAATAACATGTTGGAGGTGACATGTGTTGTAGGTGATATGTTGGAGGTGACATGTTGGAGGTGACATGTGTTGGAGTAACATGTTGGAGGTGACATGTGTTGGAGGTGACATGTTAGAGGTGACATGTTGGAGGTGACATGTGTTGGAGGTGACATGTTGGAGGTGACATGTGTTGGAGTAACATGTGTTGGAGGTGACATGTTGGAGGTGACGTGTTGGAGGTGACGTGTTGGAGGTGACGTGTTGGAGGTGACGTGTTGGAGGTGACATGTGTTGGAATAACATGTTGGAGGTGACATGTGTTGGAGGTGTTATGTTGGAGGTGACATGTTGGAGGTGACATGTGTTGGAGTAACATGTTGGAGGTGACATGTGTTGGAGGTGACATGTGTTGGAGGTGACATGTGTTGGAGGTGACATGTTGGAGGTGACATGTGTTCGCAGTTACATGTTGGAGGTGACATGTGTTGGCAGTGACATGTTGGAGGTGACATGTGTTGGCAGTGACATGTTGGAGGTGACATGTTGGAGGTGACATGTGTTGGCAGTGACATGTTGGCATTGACATGTGTTGGCAGTGACATGTTGGAGGTGACATGTGTTGGAGGTGACATGTGTTGGAGGTGACATGTTGGAGGTGACATGTGTTGGCAGTGACATGTTGGAGGTGACATGTGTTGGAGGTGACATGTTGTAGGTGACATGTGATGGAGGTGACATGTGTTGGAGGTGACATGTGTTGGAGGTGACATGTTGGAGGTGACATGTGTTGGAGGTGACATGTTAGAGGTGACATGTGTTGGAGGTGACATGTTGGAGCTGACATGTGTTGACGGTGACATGATGTGTGACGTTTTGTTACAGGGATGAGGTGGAGGTATCCATGGATGCGTATCCCATTGGTCAGGTGGGTTGAAGCTGAAACTGAAGGACATTAGTTGCGCAGTTTTCGTTATGGGATGTGTGTAACTTTTGGGTAAAGGTGTTAGTGACATGTCAGTTGGGTTCCCAAAACAAACATTGAAGGCACGCGTCGGTGCACCACTAAACAGTTGTTTATCTTGACCATGTCTCTCAGGACTGACCACTCTTTTAAATTGGGTCACCTATAAAAGTATGGGATGAATGTATTACTGTACACAAATGAATGGGTGTGGCTCTTGACCATTACTGTTCACAAATAAATGGGTGTGGCTCTTGACCATTACTGTACACAAATGAATGGGTGTGGCTCTTGACCATTACTGTTCACAAATAAATGGGTGTGGTTCATGACCATTACTGTACACAAATGAATGGGTGTGGCTCATGACCATTACTGTACACAAATAAATGGGTGTGGCTCATGACCATTATTGTACACAAATGAATGGGTGTGGCTCTTGACCATTACTGTACACAAATGAATGGGTGTGGCTCATGACCATTACTGTACACAAATGAATGGGTGTGGCTCATGACCATTACTGTACACAAATGAATGGGTGTGGCTCATGACCATTACTGTACACAAATGAATGGGTGTGGCTCATGACCATTATTGTACACAAATGAATGGGTGTGGCTCGTGACCGTTACTGTACACAAATGAATGGGTGTGGCTCATGACCATTACTGTACACAAATAAATGGGTGTGGCTCATGACCATTACTGTACACAAATGAATGGGTGTGGCTCATGACCATTACTGTACACAAATGAATGGGTGTGGCTCTTGACCATTACTGTACACAAATGAATGGGTGTGGCTCTTGACCATTACTGTACACAAATGAATGGGTGTGGCTCATGACCATTACTGTACACAAATAAATGGGTGTGGCTCTTGACCATTACTGTACACAAATGAATGGGTGTGGCTCATGACCATTACTGTACACAAATGAATGGGTGTGGCTCATGACCATTACTGTACACAAATGAATGGGTGTGGCTCTTGACCATTACTGTACACAAATAAATGGGTGTGGCTCATGACCATTACTGTACACAAATGAATGGGTGTGGCTCATGACCATTATTGTACACAAATGAATGGGTGTGGCTCGTGACCGTTACTGTACACAAATGAATGGGTGTGGCTCATGACCATTACTGTACACAAATAAATGGGTGTGGCTCTTGACCATTACTGTACACAAATGAATGGGTGTGGCTCATGACCATTACTGTACACAAATGAATGGGTGTGGCTCTTGACCATTACTGTACACAAATGAATGGGTGTGGCTCTTGACCATTACTGTACACAAATGAATGGGTGTGGCTCATGACCATTACTGTACACAAATAAATGGATTTGGCTCATGACCATTACTGTACACAAATGAATGGGTGTGGCTCTTGACCATTACTGTACACAAATGAATGGGTGTGGCTCTATGACCATTACTGTACACAAATAAATGGGTGTGGCTCATGACCATTACTGTACACAAATAAATGGGTGTGGCTCTTGACCATTACTGTACACAAATAAATGGATTTGGCTCTTGACCATTACTGTACACAAATAAATGGATTTGGCTCTTGACCACTACTGTACACAAATGAATGGGTGTGGCTCATGACCATTACTGTACACAAATAAATGGATTTGGCTCTTGACCATTACTGTACACAAATAAATGGATTTGGCTCTTGACCATTACTGTACACAAATAAATGGATTTGGCTCTTGACCATTACTGTACACAAATAAATGGATTTGGCTCTTGACCATTACTGTACACAAATGAATGGGTGTGGCTCATGACCATTACTGTACACAAATAAATGGATTTGGCTCTTGACCATTACTGTACACAAATAAATGGATTTGGCTCTTGACCATTATTGTACACAAATAAATGGATTTGGCTCTTGACCATTACTGTACACAAATAAATGGATTTGGCTCTTGACCATTACTGTACACAAATAAATGGATTTGGCTCTTGACCATTACTGTACACAAATGAATGGGTGTGGCTCATGACCATTACTGTACACAAATAAATGGATTTGGCTCTTGACCATTACTGTACACAAATAAATGGATTTGGCTCTTGACCATTACTGTTCACAAATAAATGGATTTGGCTCTTGACCATTACTGTACACAAATGAATGGGTGTGGCTCATGACCATTACTGTACACAAATAAATGGATTTGGCTCTTGACCATTACTGTACACAAATAAATGGATTTGGCTCATGACCATTACTGTACACAAATAAATGGATTTGGCTCTTGACCATTACTGTACACAAATAAATGGATTTGGCTCATGACCATTACTGTACACAAATAAATGGATTTGGCTCTTGACCATTACTGTACACAAATAAATGGATTTGGCTCTTGACCATTACTGTACACAAATAAATGGATTTGGCTCTTGACCATTACTGTACACAAATGAATGGGTGTGGCTCTTGACCATTACTGTACACAAATAAATGGGTGTGGCTCTTGACCATTACTGTACACAAATAAATGGATTTGGCTCTTGACCATTACTGTACACAAATGAATGGGTGTGGCTCTTGACCATTACTGTACACAAATAAATGGGTGTGGCTTGTGACCATTACTGTACACAAATAAATGGGTGTGGCTTGTGACCATTACTGTACACAAATGAATGGGTGTGGCTCTTGACCATTACTGTACACAAATGAATGGGTGTGGCTCATGACCATTACTGTACACAAATAAATGGGTGTGGCTCTTGACCATTACTGTACACAAATAAATGGGTGTGGCTCATGACCATTACTGTACACAAATAAATGGGTGTGGCTCTTGACCATTACTGTACACAAATGAATGGGTGTGGCTCTTGACCATTACTGTACACAAATAAATGGGTGTGGCTCTTGACCATTACTGTACACAAATGAATGGGTGTGGCTCTTGACCATTACTGTACACAAATAAATGGGTGTGGCTCTTGACCATTACTGTACACAAATAAATGGATTTGGCTCATGACCATTACTGTACACAAATAAATGGATTTGGCTCTTGACCATTACTGTACACAAATAAATGGATTTGGCTCTTGACCATTACTGTACACAAATAAATGGATTTGGCTCTTGACCATTACTGTACACAAATGAATGGGTGTGGCTCTTGACCATTACTGTACACAAATAAATGGGTGTGGCTTGTGACCATTACTGTACACAAATAAATGGGTGTGGCTCGTGACCATTACTGTACACAAATGAATGGGTGTGGCTGGTGACCATTACTGTACACAAATGAATGGGTGTGGCTCATGACCATTACTGTACACAAATAAATGGGTGTGGCTCTTGACCATTACTGTACACAAATAAATGGGTGTGGCTCATGACCATTACTGTACACAAATAAATGGGTGTGGCTCTTGACCATTACTGTACACAAATGAATGGGTGTGGCTCTTGACCATTACTGTACACAAATAAATGGGTGTGGCTCTTGACCATTACTGTACACAAATGAATGGGTGTGGCTCTTGACCATTACTGTACACAAATAAATGGGTGTGGCTCTTGACCATTACTGTACACAAATAAATGGGTGTGGCTCATGACCATTACTGTACACAAATGAATGGGTGTGGCTCTTGACCATTACTGTACACAAATGAATGGGTGTGGCTCATGACCATTACTGTACACAAATAAATGGGTGTGGCTCTTGACCATTACTGTACACCAATATGAATGGGTGTGGCTCATGACCATTACTGTACACAAATGAATGGGTGTGGCTCATGACCATTACTGTACACAAATAAATGGGTGTGGCTCTTGACCATTACTGTACACAAATGAATGGGTGTGGCTCATGACCATTACTGTACACAAATGAATGGGTGTGGCTCATTTACCATTACTGTACACAAATAAATGGGTGTGGCTCATGACCATTACTGTACACAAATAAATGGGTGTGGCTCTTGACCATTACTGTACACAAATGAATGGGTGTGGCTCATGACCATTACTGTACACAAATAAATGGGTGTGGCTCTTGACCATTACTGTACACAAATGAATGGGTGTGGCTCATGACCATTACTGTACACAAATAAATGGGTGTGGCTCTTGACCATTACTGTACACAAATGAATGGGTGTGGCTCATGACCATTACTGTACACAAATAAATGGGTGTGGCTCTTGACCATTACTGTACACAAATAAATGGGTGTGGCTCATGACCATTACTGTACACAAATAAATGGGTGTGGCTCATGACCATTACTGTACACAAATAAATGGGTGTGGCTCATTTACCATTACTGTACACAAATAAATGGGTGTGGCTCATGACCATTACTGTACACAAATAAATGGGTGTGGCTCATTTACCATTACTGTACACCAATAAATGGGTGTGGCTCATGACCATTACTGTACACCAATAAATGGGTGTGGCTCATGACCATTACTGTACACCAATAAATGGGTGTGGCTCATGACCATTACTGTACACCAATAAATGGGTGTGGCTCATGACCATTACTGTACACCAATAAATGGGTGTGGCTCTTGACCATTACTGTACACAAATAAATGGGTGTGGCTCATGACCATTACTGTACACAAATGAATGGGTGTGGCTCATGACCATTACTGTACACAAATAAATGGGTGTGGCTCTTGACCATTACTGTACACAAATAAATGGGTGTGGCTCATGACCATTACT
Organism: Ridgeia piscesae; assembly: GCA_025642075.2. Classification (NCBI taxonomy): domain Eukaryota; kingdom Metazoa; phylum Annelida; class Polychaeta; order Sabellida; family Siboglinidae; genus Ridgeia; species Ridgeia piscesae. The sequence continues at coordinate 115,955 of JAODUO010000979.1, forward strand.
GTACACCAATAAATGGGTGTGGCTCATGACCATTACTGTACACCAATAAATGGGTGTGGCTCATGACCATTACTGTACACCAATAAATGGGTGTGGCTCATGACCATTACTGTACACCAATAAATGGGTGTGGCTCTTGACCATTACTGTACACCAATAAATGGGTGTGGCTCATGACCATTACTGTACACAAATGAATGGGTGTGGCTCATGACCATTACTGTACACCAATAAATGGGTGTGGCTCTTGACCATTACTGTACACCAATAAATGGGTGTGGCTCATGACCGTTACTGTACATAAATGAATGGGTGTGGCTCATGACCATTACTGTACACAAATGAATGGGTGTGGCTCATGACCATTACTGTACACAAATGAATGGGTGTGGCTGGTGACCATTACTGTACACAAACACTAACCGTTGGACAAGGCTATAAAAGACTGATGCCAATGTGTTTGGTTGTGTGTAATTGTATATAAAAAAGTATCACACACAAATATGTTATATGCACAGTTAGACTTTCTATTTACTTTAAGTATCATTAGACTTTAACTTTTAAATAATTAAAATTTAACTTTTAAATCTACACATTAACTTTTTTGTAGAATATTATTATACCTTATATTAACTGTAGGTAATAATTAGTCTTTGTATTAACTCTAGGTAGTAATCAGGCTTTATATTCACCCTGCACCTGTGTGTTTGCAGTACATTCTGGTGAGATTCGCTGAACCACGGCAGACCACAGTAGAGAGGCTGGGAATAGTGGGTATCAAGTTCTTTGGCTTTGAACGCAAGGCAATCTTCACACCAGACTACAGTGCAGTAAGTGACACTCTCAGGCAACTCAGACCCAGAGTTTCCATCATAACTTGGAAACTTCTTCAATTTCAATGTCATTGTCAGTTGTAAATTAAACGGTGTGCAGTTTAAAACTAAATATAAATAAACAAGTGACCATTTCATTGTGAGTAATAATATGTTTATAAACAGGGTGAAATGACATACCTGCTGAGAAAAATAGATTAATTTTAAACTGTTGATAAAAAAGGAACTGTGTTGAAAAATAAGTAACAACTTAAATGTGTTTTGAAACTGTTCAACAGTCTGCAGTAGAGGAAGTAGAATGTGTGCTTATGTGTCAGTTGGAGTACTACTACTTATATACCTGGTACATATTGTCTTGTTAATCCTGACTCTTTGGTCAGCAGCTTATAATGAAGTTTTCTGTTTAAACAAATCACACACATAAGAACATTTGTGTTTGGAAATTGTGTTCTCGTTGAGTAATGTCTCAACAGCAAGTTCCTTTGTACACATGTTGTACAACTTGGAATAATTTGACTTGAGTGTGGACTTGGGTGTTCAGTTGGGTATAGACTTGAGTGTGGACTTGGGTGTTCAGTTGGGTATAGACTTGAGTGTGGACTTGGGTGTTCAGTTGGGTATAGACTTGAGTGTGGACTTGGGTGTTCAGTTGGGTATAGACTTGAGTGTGGACTTGGGTGTTCAGTTGGGTATAGACTTGAGTGTGGACTTTGGTGTTCAGTTGGGTATAGACTTGGATGTTGACTTGGATGTTAACTTGAGTATAACTTGACTGTTGACTTGAATAAACTTGACTGTTGACTTGAGTATGACCTGGCTGTTGACTTAAGAGTTGACTTGACTGTTGAATTGAATGTTGACTAAGTATGAGTTGACTGTTGACTTGACTTGACCAGAGTGTTGACTGGAGTGTTGACATGAGTGTTGGCTTGGGTGTTAACTTGAGTATTGACATGGACATTGACTTTAGTGTGACTTTACTTGACATGAGTGTTGACATGAGTGTTGACTTGAGTGTTGACTTAATGAGTGTTGACTTGCTTGTGGACTTGAGTGTTGACTTGGGTGTGGTCTTGGTGTTTGTAGGAGGAGCTGCTGGTTCTGGATTCCCGCGCTACAACCGTCAGTCCGGAGACCATCAGTCTACGCATTCTCTCTTTCATGGTCCTGCTATGTGGTGACCAGGTGTGTTAACACACTTCTGTGCACTTACCACCTTATGGACCTATACTATACGAACCATGTTTGTTGGAGTGTTAATCAGGTTTAAATAAAATCTATTGCAATGTTTCTGAGCATGCTGTGGTCCCAGAATGAAGGACCAGGTCTGATTGCATTTCCATGCTCACATTGTAGTGACAGAAACTAAAACAAACTTACAATATTATCAATTATATATATACATACATACATATATATATAAATATATATATATATATATATATATATATTATAATTGATAATATTGTAAGATTGTTTTAGTTTCTGTCATTACAATGTGATTAAGTTTATTTGTTAAAGGTATATACATGACAATTAAACATAGTTTAAATGCAAAAGCAAATAAAAGAATATAAATATAATATCACCGAGGATAAACACATTAAAGTACACAAACGTACACTTATTTCCAGTGTGGTCCTCATAAAATCTGTAAAGCATCTGAGCATGATATATATATATATATATATTTGGGCAAAGCGGGAGTGTGATGGTTTACCAGTGATTAAATTTAAGAACTGATTATTATATGGTTAGATATAACAAAACTCATGACTTTCCGCTTAGATAATCTCCCAGTTGTTTACTTGCGAACCGGTGACAAGGCGTATTTCTAACAGCGAATCACACGTTTCTGTTTGTTTCCCAAGTGTTCTGTTGAACTGTTTGCAGCAGTCAAGTTCATCAAAGAAGGCATCATCTGCCATGAAGACCTTCACTCTCGACACATCAGACGTCACTGTTGACCTCATTTGGAAGCTCTACAGACAGTTTGAGAATGCGTGAGTGCCCTACTGCCCATCAACTATTTAGTACATTCTGACGTTATCGGTACCATAATTAATTCCAGTAAATACTTGTTGTTAGTTAATTCCTATATGAATAGATTGATTATGATTTATTATTTCTGACATATTCTAACAAAATGAGTCGTATATCAGAAAATTGAAAAATTAATTGAAAGAAAGTATATTAAACTTTCCAATGGTGTAAAAATCATGGACCCAGCCAAGTTATTCGATGCTGAACACGCCTGGTGTAGAAAGGTTCAAACTGAGAAAAAACACATTTGAAGTTTGCGGTCATGTAAGCAGATGATTGAGTTCGCTGTCATTCAAAATTTGGCGCAAATGTGTTTTACTTCTATTTCCCCATTGATGTGTAGGCACACATTCCCAAGTCAGGCTCATTATTGAAGGTATGTCTTGCAAACTGTTTATTGAGATTATTTCAACATAATCTAAGTATTTCACAATGTGTCATAGCAGCAACCAGGTCGATCATACTTGTTTACAGTTAACAAATGTGCACTAAGCCTGCACTTGTAGTGTTAGGTTAGAAAAAAGACCTGGGGCACTCCCCCCATGGAACCAAACACGCACAGATCTTGCTTATTCTTGGATATTTCATCGTTTAGTATGGTATCTGTTTTAAGTTTCTATAGCAACCGTGTGATGGCGCTGTGTGTTTAAGAGCGCCAGCTCAGATGGATTAGCTGTGGTTAAGCCAATGAGGAGACCGTTAGCAACAACACCCAGAATCGGGTGACTTTTGTTTACAGATAGGCCTATGTGTCAAGCGCTGGTATTGGCTAATGTTGATGACAGTGGGGAATTCCTGTGCCAGAATCAGACAGTAGGCATTCTGTACTTTCCCGTAGTACCAAATATATCCACCATGCATAGAGGGAAACTCCGAAGAATGTGACTTGACCAAGTGTGATTTATCGGATTTATTTTACAAAATTCCTGGTGAGATACGTAGGGAATTGGTAGAAAAAACACACAAAGTAGATCTGTGAAATTCTTGACGTTGATGTGACGGACCTTCCCAGCCTTAATGAACAACTGACCGATAAGGAAGCAGCTCAGTCATGCTGCTGCCCCCACTGACCAGTGATGAATGATGTTGATGATGTCATCATGTGTTGTAGGTGATGATGTCATCATGTGTTGTAGGTGATGATGTCATCATGTGTTGTAGGTGATGATGTCATCATGTGTTGTAGTTGATGATGTCATCATGTGTTGTAGGTGATGATGTCATCATGTGTTGTAGGTGATGATGTCATCATGTGTTGTAGGTGATGATGTCATCATGTGTTGTAGGTGATGATGTCATCATGTGTTGTAGGTGATGATGTCATCATGTTGTAGGTGATGATGTCATCATGTGTTGTAGTTGATGATGTCAACATGTGTTGTAGGTGATGATGTCATCATGTGTTGTAGGTGATGATGTCAACATGTGTTGTAGGTGACGATGTCATCATGTGTTGTAGGTGATGATGTCATCATGTGTTGTAGTTGATGATGTCAACATGTGTTGTAGGTGATGATGTCATCATGTGTTGTAGGTGATGATGTCATCATGTGTTGTAGGTGATGATGTCATCATGTGTTGTGGGTTGATGATGTCAACATGTGTTGTAGGTGATGATGTCATCATGTGCTGTAAGGTGATGATGTCAATCATGTGTTGTAGGTGATGATGTCATCATGTGCTGTAAGTGATGATGTCATCATGTGTTGTAGGTGATGATGTCATCATGTGTTGTAGGTGATGATGTCAATCATGTGTTGTAGGTGACGATGTCATCATGTGTTGTAGGTGATGATGTCATCATGTGTTGTAGGTTGACGGGGATGAGTTCAACATGTGTTGTAGGTGATGATGTCATCATGTGTTGTAGGTGACGATGTCATCATGTGTTGTAGGTGATGATGTCATCATGTGTTGTAGGTGATGATGTAAATCATGTGTTGTAGGTGATGATATCATCATGTGTTGTAGGTGATGATGTCATCATGTGTTGTAGGTGATGATGTCATCATGTGTTGTAGGTGATGATGTCATCATGTGTTGTGGGTTGACGATGTCATCATGTGTTGTAGGTGATGATGTCATCATGTGTTGTAGGTGATGATGTCATCATGTGTTGTAGGTGATGATGTCATCATGTGTTGTAGGTGATGATGTCATCATGTGTTGTAGGTGATGATGTAAATCATGTGTTGTAGGTGATGATGTCATCATGTGTTGTAGGTGATGATGTCATCATGTGTTTAGGTGATGATGTCATCATGTGTTGTAGGTGATGATGTCACATGTGTTGTAGGTGACGATGTCATCATGTGTTGTAGGTGATGATGTCATCATGTGTTGTAGGTGATGATGTCATCATGTGTTGTAGGTGATGATGTCATCATGTGTTGTAGGTGATGATGTCATCATGTGTTGTAGGTGATGATGTCATCATGTGTTGTAGGTGAGATGTCATCATGTGTTGTAGGTGATGATGTCATCATGTGTTGTAGGTGATGATGTCATCATGTGTTGTAGGTGATGATGTCATCATGTGTTGTAGGTGATGATGTCATCATGTGTTGTAGGTGATGATGTCATCATGTGTTGTAGGTGATGATGTCATCATGTGTTGTAGGTGACGATGTCATCATGTGTTGTAGGTGATGATGTCATCATGTGTTGTAGGTGATGATGTCATCATGTGTTGTAGGTGATGATGTCATCATGTGTTGTAGGTGATGATGTCATCATGTGTTGTAGGTGATGATGTCATCATGTGTTGTAGGTGACGATGTCATCATGTGTTGTAGGTGATGATGTCATCATGTGTTGTAGGTGATGATGTCATCATGTGTTGTAGGTGATGATGTCATCATGTGTTGTAGTTGACGATGTCATCATGTGTTGTAGGTGATGATGTCATCATGTGTTGTGGGTTGACGATGTCATCATGTGTTGTAGGTGAGTGTATGTGTTGATACATGCATCATGTGTTGTAGGTGATGATGTCATCATGTGTTGTAGGTGATGATGTCATCATGTGTTGTAGGTGATGATGTCATCATGTGTTGTAGGTGATGATGTCATCATGTGTTGTAGGTGACGATGTCATCATGTGTTGTAGGTGACGATGTCATCATGTGTTGTAGGTGATGATGTCATCATGTGTTGTAGGTGATGATGTCATCATGTGTTGTAGTGAGATGTCATCATGTGTTGTAGTGATGATGTCATCATGTGTTGTAGGTGACGATGTCATCATGTGTTGTAGGTGATGATGTCATCATGTGTTGTAGGTGACGATGTCATCATGTGTTGTAGGTGATGATGTCATCATGTGTTGTAGGTGACGATGTCATCATGTGTTGTAGGTGATGATGTCATCATGTGTTGTAGGTGATGATGTCATCATGTGTTGTAGTTGACGATGTCATCATGTGTTGTAGGTGATGATGTCATCATGTGTTGTAGGTGATGATGTCATCATGTGTTGTAGGTGATGATGTCATCATGTGTTGTAGGTGATGATGTCATCATGTGTTGTAGGTGATGATGTCATCATGTGTTGTAGGTGACGATGTCATCATGTGTTGTAGGTGACGATGTCATCATGTGTTGTAGGTGATGATGTCATCATGTGTTGTAGGTGAGATGTCATCATGTGTTGTAGGTGATGATGTCATCATGTGTTGTAGGTGAGATGTCATCATGTGTTGTAGGTGATGATGTCATCATGTGTTGTAGGTGATGTCATGTCTTAGGTGGATCATGTGTTGTAGTTGACGATGTCATCATGTGTTGTAGGTGATGATGTCATCATGTGTTGTAGGTGATGATGTCATCATGTGTTGTAGGTGACGATGTCATCATGTGTTGTAGGTGACGATGTCATCATGTGTTGTAGGTGATGATGTCATCATGTGTTGTAGGTGATGATGTCATCATGTGTTGTAGGTGATGATGTCATCATGTGTTGTAGGTGATGATGTCATCATGTGTTGTAGGTGACGATGTCATCATGTGTTGTAGGTGATGATGTCATCATGTGTTGTAGGTGATGATGTCATCATGTGTTGTAGGTGATGATGTCATCATGTGTTGTAGGTGATGATGTCATCATGTGTTGTAGTGAGATGTCACATGTGTTGTAGGTGACGATGTCATCATGTGTTGTAGGTGATGATGTCATCATGTGTTGTAGTTGAGATGTCAACATGTGTTGTAGGTGACGATGTCATCATGTGTTGTAGGTGATGATGTCATCATGTGTTGTAGGTGATGATGTCATCATGTGTTGTAGGTGATGATGTCATCATGTGTTGTAGGTGATGATGTCATCATGTGTTGTAGGTGATGATGTCATCATGTGTTGTAGGTGATGATGTCAACATGTGTTGTAGGTGATGATGTCATCATGTGTTGTAGGTGATGATGTCATCATGTGTTGTAGGTGATGATGTCATCATGTGTTGTAGGTGATGATGTCAACATGTGTTGTAGGTGATGATGTCATCATGTGTTGTAGGTGACGATGTCATCATGTGTTGTAGGTGACGATGTCATCATGTGTTGTAGGTGATGATGTCAACATGTGTTGTAGGTGATGATGTCAACATGTGTTGTAGGTGACGATGTCATCATGTGTTGTAGTTGACGATGTCATCATGTGTTGTAGGTGACGATGTCATCATGTGTTGTAGGTGATGATGTCATCATGTGTTGTAGGTGATGATGTCAACATGTGTTGTAGGTGACGATGTCATCATGTGTTGTAGTTGACGATGTCATCATGTGTTGTAGGTGATGATGTCATCATGTGTTGTAGGTGATGATGTCATCATGTGTTGTAGGTGACGATGTCATCATGTGTTGTAGTTGACGATGTCATCATGTGTTGTAGGTGACGATGTCATCATGTGTTGTAGGTGATGATGTCATCATGTGTTGTAGGTGATGATGTCATCATGTGTTGTAGGTGATGATGTCATCATGTGTTGTAGGTGATGATGTCATCATGTGTTGTAGGTGACGATGTCATCATGTGTTGTAGGTGATGATGTCATCATGTGTTGTAGGTGATGATGTCATCATGTGTTGTAGGTGATGATGTCATCATGTGTTGTAGGTGACGATGTCATCATGTGTTGTAGGTGATGATGTCATCATGTGTTGTAGGTGACGATGTCATCATGTGTTGTAGGTGACGATGTCATCATGTGTTGTAGGTGACGATGTCATCATGTGTTGTAGGTGATGATGTCATCATGTGTTGTAGGTGACGATGTCATCATGTGTTGTAGGTGACGATGTCATCATGTGTTGTAGGTGATGATGTCATCATGTGTTGTAGGTGATGATGTCATCATGTGTTGTAGGTGACGATGTCATCATGTGTTGTAGGTGATGATGTCATCATGTGTTGTAGTTGACGATGTCAACATGTGTTGTAGGTGATGATATCATCATGTGTTGTAGGTGATGATGTCATCATGTGTTGTAGGTGACGATGTCATCATGTGTTGTAGGTGATGATGTCAACATGTGTTGTAGGTACTGCAAGATCCTCACCCTCCACCTCTTACATTCCCTCTTCCCTGTCCTCACAAACACCAAGCCAGAACACAAGGTGAGTCACTCATGCTAACATTCTGTCTGTCTCCTTAAATCAAACATTCATGTAATAGGCCAGGGACTGTTTGACAAAGATTCCTATGAGCTCATACCTAACATTTTGCTCTTAAAAAAATATTTGGTCTTTAGCAGTTATAAACAATACAGCATGAACTTTTTTCAGCTCTTATAAAAGATCCATAAATTTAGCATTGAAATTTGTTTAAAGATGAATTATCCTTGTGAGCGTCAGTACCCATGGTTATTTTAACAAATGCTGGCATGCAGATTTGCGTGTAGTTTGACAGGTGGCTCCTTGTGAGGATTTTGTTTACATTCAGTCATGGCAGATTTCTAACTGGCACCCTCGAGAAGAGACACAAACAGCACATTAAACAGTTGTGTTATTGGCGTTTGAAGGAATCGGCAGAGGCGTTCTTTGCACACTTGTGCACCCTGGTGGACAAGGGAAGTACTACGGAGGAAGTGAACGCAAGGCTGATTATTGTGGTGAAACAGATCATAATTGATGGTAAATTTGTGTCTTCTTGATGATATATAATTAGGGAAGGTCACTGGTTGTAACTGCAGCATTGCTTCATGGGAATAAATTATGAATTTAACATTTGTAGGGAAAATGATTGCATAGTATGTCATACACCACTTTTTGGAGATTAAGCTAATCTAGAATGTGTGCTGTACAAACAGTGCATATTATGATATATTTTTGAAAAGAAATCAATTTATTGCAGCGTGACGTAATTTATATTTTTGATGTTTGCACCAAAAAATTTCTTAGTTGATAACGTTGGTAGTACGGAATGTTCAATAATTTTAAGCATCATTGTATAATCTATTTATAGTAATATGTTCACGACTAAACTGTCTCTTCCAGGTGCTGCTGTCTTCTTCCCTGACAAGGAAGCGCGACGCAAACAACTCTTCCACATGATGAAAGCTGCAGATGTATATCATTTATACCATTTTATAGTTATTAACAAAAAACACAGTCAATTCGAACTTTCCTCCATGAATTGTGTCAACTTGGTTGTAAAATACAAGCATGACATTAAGTGAATGATATTTCTGTCACAATAGGTTTGCTGTAACATGACAGGTGATGAAAAAAATTGTTTTATATGAAGTTACCTGAATATAAGGGTGGCCTGATTACAAAGACTGGTGAGACATACAGAGGTAAAGATCTGGGGAGAGGGGTCTGTTAATGTGTTTATTTTTAAGGAGCAGGAATGATGAGGTTCTCACAGGTTGATGTCTCGGTGTATGTCAGTCCATGTTGCTCTGAGCCACGGGGTGGGGTGAATTGGCTCATGTTGGCTCTGTTGTCTCAGAAAGAGGAGGAGTCGCTCTCAGTCACCCTCACCTACCAGTCGCTCTGTCAGTTCTTCAGCAGCATCGACCCCAGTGGACTGCTTGACCTGCCGGACACACCAGCACAGGTAACACCATCACAGGTAACACCATCACAGGTAACACCATCACATGTAACACCAGCACAGGTAACACCATCGCAGGTAACACCATCACAGGTAACACCATCGCAGGTAACACCTGCACAGGTAACACCATCGCAGGTAACACCTGCACAGGTAACACCACCACAGGTAACACCACCACAGGTAACACCATCACAGATAACACCATCACAGGTAACACCAGCACAGGTAACACCATCACAGGTAACACCTGCACAGGTAACACCATCACAGGTAACACCATCGCAGGTAACACCTGCACAGGTAACACCATCGCAGGTAACACCTGCACAGGTAACACCACCACAGGTAACACCACCACAGGTAACACCATCACAGATAACACCATCACAGGTAACACCACCACAGGTAACACCATCACAGGTAACACCTGCACAGGTAACACCATCACAGGTAACACCTGCACAGGTAACACCATCACAGGTAACACCTGCACAGGTAACACCATCACAGGTAACACCATCACAGGTAACATCACGGTACACACCACAGGTAACACCATCACAGGTAACACCACCACAGGTAACACCACCACAGGTAACACCATCACAGGTAACACCACCACAGGTAACACCATCACAGGTAACACCTGCACAGGTAACACCATCACAGGTAACACCATCACAGGTAACACCATCGCAGGTAACACCTGCACAGGTAACACCACCACAGGTAACACCACCACAGGTAACACCATCACAGGTAACACCATCGCAGGTAACACCTGCACAGGTAACACCATCACAGGTAACACCATCACAGATAACACCATCGCAGGTAACACCATCACAGGTAACACCATCGCAGGTAACACCTGCACAGGTAACACCACCACAGGTAACACCATCACAGATAACACCATCGCAGGTAACACCTGCACAGGTAACACCATCACAGGTAACACCATCACAGGTAACACCTGCACAGGTAACACCATCACAGGTAACACCATCACAGGTAACACCTACACAGGTAACACCACCACAGGTAACACCACCACAGGTAACACCATCACAGGTAACACCACCACAGGTAATACCATCACAGGTAACACCACCACAGGTAACACCATCACAGGTAACACCATCACAGGTAACACCATCGCAGGTAACACCTGCACAGGTAACACCACCACAGGTAACACCACCACAGGTAACACCATCACAGATAACACCATCGCAGGTAACACCTGCACAGGTAACACCTGCACAGGTAACTCCTGCTCAGGTAATATCATCTCAGGTAACACCTGCTCAGGTTATACTTTCACATGTAACAACACTTAAGGTAACACCCTCACAGGTAACAACATATCTACAGGTAATGCCCTCACAGGTAATAACATTCTCAGACAAGAGTCATCATTAGAAGATGGGACTGTCCAACAGATTTGGTTGGAAATGCAATTTCAAACAATTATTTTACGATATGTGGCTATAGTCTCAGATGTGTGTTTGTAGTTATGTCTTTGTGTCACTTTGTATATGTGTCACTGTGTATATGTGTCTTTGTGTCACTTTGTATGTGTCTGTGTCATTTTGTATATGTGTATTTGTGTCACTTTGTATATATGTCTTTGTGTCACTGTGTATATGTGTCTGTGTCACTTTGTATATGTGTCTTTCTGTCACTTTGTATATGTGTCTTTCTGTCACTTTGTATATGTGTCTTTCTGTTACTTTGTATATGTGTCTTTCTGTCACTTTGTATATGTATCTGTGTCACTTTGTATATGTGTCTTTGTGTCACTGTGTATATGTGTCTTTCTGTCACTTTATACGTGTCTGTGTCACTTTGTGTATGTGTCTTTGTATCACTGTGTATATGTGTCTTTCTGTCTCTTTGTATGTGTCTGTGTCACTTTGTATATGTGTCTTTGTGTCACTTTGTTTATGTGTCTTTGTGTCACTTTGTATATGTGTCTTTCTGTCTTTTTGTATGTGTCTTTGTGTCACTGTATATATGTGTGTCTGTGTCACTTTGTATGTGTGTCTTTCTGTCACTTTGTATGTGTCTTTCTGTCACTTTGTATATGTGCACCTGTTGTGTCCTCCACATGTCCACTCTGTGCCTGCAGGAGTTTGACCATGGTCCAGTGCTGGCTGTACTGGACATGCTGGTGACGGTGGCCTACCATGAGTATGAGCAGTCACTGAGTGCAGCGGTGACACACACTGACCAGGCCAGACATCTCATCCAGCTGCTGTGCTCTCTACAGACCAGTCTGTTGTCATGGTGTCACCAGCAGGTGGACCGCAAGGATGATACACTCAAGCACTGGACAGGACATGCCCAGACCTTGCTCATCAAATGTAGGTGGTGGCTACTTACTGATGCCTGGCTCTGTCTCCCCCAGTTTCTATCTTTCTCTTGCTTTCTTACTTACTCTCTCTCTCGTTTTCTCTCATTCTCCCCCTTACGCACCCCTCTCTCACCATCCCTCTCTCACCCCCCTCTCATCCCCCTCCCATTCCCCTCTCACCCTCCCTATCTCACCCCTCCCCTCTCATTCTTACCCCCTCACTCACCCCCCTTTCTCATCCCTTCTAACTCCCCCTCTCAATTTCCTCTCTCACCCACCCTCTCATCCCCCTCTCACCCCTCTCTCTCACCTCATCTCTCACCTCTCCCACGCCGCCCCTCTCTCACCCTCTCTCTTTTTCTCTCTCCCTTCACACACACGCTCTTTTTCTCTCTCCCTTCTCTCTCTCTCTCTCTCTCTCTCTCCCCCTCTCTCTCTCTCCCCCTCTCACTCTCTCCCCCCTCTCTCCCCCCCTCTCACTCTCTCTCCCCCTTCTCCCTCACTCTCTCTCACTCTCTCTCACTTCCTCTTTCATGTTTCTCTCCCTCTACTCTGTCATGTTCCCTCCCCATCCATCACAATGACTTGATGACTTCAGTATTGTTCATAAATGGATACAATTCCACTTTGTCGTTTGTTTTCAGATGTACAGCTGTTGGCAGAAAAATCCATTGAGGCCTGTGACCACCTGCTGCACATTCCCACCAATGAAGTGGTGGGTGTTTCATGTGGCATTCTGGTGAAGACTCAGTACAATTGTGTAGTCACGTGGCCAGGGATATACTGGACACTGGGGCATGGCTTTTGTTATGGTGATGTCACTGTGTGACTCTGTCGAGGAGTATGAGAGTAACAGAATAGCACTGAATCTACTGTTACAAAAGTACAAGTTATTGCGATGTGTTGTTTTGTCAAATGTTAAAGTGAGCAACTGTGTGATGTGGTGCGCTTGATGATGCTGCTAACCTGTAAATATTCATGATTTTTAATAATAACAAGAGATAACAGGTAATGCACAGTTATAAATTAAATCTATAGATGAAGAATATAAGAAATTGAACATATTAAGTCACAAAATGTCCAAAACAGAATTGTTTGTGACAGTCTGACAAAGAGATGTACAACTACAAAATAATCACATGATTACATCAAAATATTAGCGTGGCTATATGGTTTTTATCATCAGAATATGTTTATCTGTAACAATATTTATGTCATCAACAAGTAGTGGTAAATGGCTGTACGTTGGTTTTTGCTATCGACCGATGGTGACGTGTAAGTAATTGTGAACTGGTTTTTGCAATCGAAGAACATCGATATGTGGATGATTATGTTCCAGGATTGTGTTCCATGTGTGGATGATTACGTTCCATGTGTGGATGATTACGTTCCATGTGTGGATGATTACGTTCCATGTGTGGATGATTATGTTCCATGTGTGGATGATTATGTTCCATGTGTGGATGATTATGTTCCATGTGTGGATGATTATGTTCCATGTGTGGATGATTATGTTCCATGTGTGGATGATTACGTTCCATGTGTGGATGATTACGTTCCATGTGTGGATGATTACGTTCCATGTGTGGATGATTATGTTCCATGTGTGGATGATTACGTTCCATGTGTGGATGATTACGTTCCATGTGTGGATGATTACGTTCCATGTGTGGATGATTACGTTCCATGTGTGGATGATTATGTTCCATGTGTGGATGATTATGTTCCATGTGTGGATGATTATGTTCCATGTCTGGATGATTATGTTCCATGTGTGGATGATTATGTTCCATGTGTGGATGATTATGTTCCATGTATGGATGATTATGAGGTGTTTTTGACTATCAATCTATGATGATTTTTTATGATTGTGAGGTGTTTTTCGTCATTAACTAGTGATGATGTGTAGAGAATTGTGAGCTGGTTTTACCATCAACAAATGATGTAAACTTGTTTGCCATCAACCAGTGGTGATGTGTATTTGGTGATGAGCTGACTGATGGTTGTGTTTGTAGAATGAGCCGACTGATGGTTGTGTTTGTAGAATGAGCCGACTGATGGTTGTGTTTGTAGAATGAGCTGACTAATGGTTGTGTTTGTAGAATGAGCTGACTAATGGTTGTGTTTGTAGAATGAGCTGACCTAATGGTTGTGTTTGTAGAATGAGCTGACTGATGGTTGTGTTTGTAGAATGAGCTGACTAATGGTTGTGTTTGTAGAATGAGCCAACTAATGGTTGTGTTTGTAGAATGAGCCAACTAATGGTTGTGTTTGTAGAATGAGCCGACTAATGGTTGTGTTTGTAGAATGAGCTGACTAATGGTTGTGTTTATAGAATGAGCGGACTAATGGTTGTGTTTGTAGAATGAGCCGACTGATGGTTGTGTTTGTAAAATGAGCTGACTGATGGTTGTGTTTGTAGAATGAGCCTACTAATGGTTGTGTTTGTAGAATGAGCCAACTAATGGTTGTGTTTGTAGAATGAGCTGACTGATGGTTGTGTTTGTAGAATGAGCTGACTGATGGTTGTGTTTGTAGAATGAGCTGACTGATGGTTGTGTTTGTAGAATGAGCTGACTAATGGTTGTGTTTGTAGAATGAGCTGACTGATGGTTGTGTTGGTAGAATGAGCCGACTGATGGTTGTGTTTGTAGAAGGAGCTGACTGATGGTTGTGTTTGTAGAATGAGCTGACTGATGGTTGTCTTTGTAGAATGAGCCGACTAATGGTTGTGTTTGTAGAATGAGCCGACTAATGGTTGTTTGTAGAATGAGCTGACTGATGGTTGTGTTTGTAGAATGAGCTGACTAATGGTTGTGTTTGTAGAATGAGCCAACTAATGGTTGTGTTTGTAAAATGAGCTGACTGATGGTTGTGTTTGTAGAATGAGCCGACTGATGGTTGTGTTTGTAGAATGAGCTGACTGATGGTTGTGTTTGTAGAATGAGCCGACTGATGGTTGTGTTTGTAGAATGAGCCAACTAATGGTTGTGTTTGTAGAATGAGTTGGTGACACGGCTGGACCGCTGCTTCCTTGGCACCACACTCAGACAGCTGGTGAGTGATGACCACAGACACTGGACAGACATGGTTCTTCTCAGTAACTTACACCTCCCAGTGTTACAGCGTAGACAGACACAGACACAGGACACAGTTTCCCAGAATAACAAAAGTTAACAGGACTGCCATCTCAGCTTTTTGGTCTTTCGGGAATACGGACATGTTTATCTCTGTATAACCCATCCTTCTAAAGTGTGTGTCGATTTTATTGTTAAACAACTAGCACCTACACAATCAGCTGACAGTCTGTCCCTTTCGTCTACATTCCTTTGTAAAAAGACGAGAACCGTCATATCCACATCCACCATGTGTTTGGTAGTCGTAAACAACATTTAGTGTGACATAAAATCTATAAAGCTTACCACATATAACATGGCACCATATTCTGGTTGTCATACAGAAATATTGGTTGATGAAGTAAATAAGAAAAAATATAAAATTTACATTGAGTAGCTAGGAGCCAGTCAAACCAAATGCAACTATGGCGGTGCCCAGTGGTCAATGATATGCAAATTTGAAAAATTATTTAGAATAGACCGTGGCTTCATTATCATCAAATCATGATGACATATCCTTTAAATGTTGTTCTCATGTTTGGGCTATGGTTGTTTCAGTCCCGCTTTTATTAGCAGTCAGTTTGCAGTTTCTGAGCAAAGACTCCACACATGTATAGCTACCCCACCACACTTGTCACTTGAGAGTCAGATGTCCACCCCACCACACTTGTCACTTGAGAGTCAGATGTCCACCCCCCACACTTGTCACTTGAGAGTCAGATGTCCACCCCACCACACTTGTCACTTGAGAGTCAGATGTCCACCCCACCACACTTGTCACTTGAGAGTCAGATGTCCACCCCACCACACTTGTCACTTGAGAGTCAGATGTCCACCCCACCACACTTGTCACTTGAGAGTCAGATGTCCACCCCCCACACTTGTCACTTGAGAGTCAGATGTCCACCCCACCACACTTGTCACTTGAGAGTCAGATGTCCACCCCACCACACTTGTCACTTGAGAGTCAGATGTCCACCCCACCACACTTGTCACTTGAGAGTCAGATGTCCACCCCACCACACTTGTCACTTGAGAGTCAGATGTCCACACTGCCACACTTGTCACTTGAGAGTCAGATGTCCACCCCCCACACTTGTCACTTGAGAGTCAGATGTCCACATTGCCACACTTGTCACTTGAGAGTCAGATGTCCACATTGCCACACTTGTCACTTGAGAGTCAGATGTCCACATTGCCACACTTGTCACTTGAGAGTCAGATGTCCACCCCACCACACTTGTCACTTGAGAGTCAGATGTCCACCCCACCACACTTGTCACTTGAGAGTCAGATGTCCACCCCACCACACTTGTCACTTGAGAGTCAGATGTCCACCCACCACACTTGTCACTTGAGAGTCAGATGTCCACCCCACCACACTTGTCACTTGAGAGTCAGATGTCCACCCCACCACACTTGTCACTTGAGAGTCAGATGTCCACCCCACCACACTTGTCACTTGAGAGTCAGATGTCCACCCCACCACACTTGTCACTTAAGAGTCAGATGTCCACCCACCACACTTGTCACTTGAGAGTCAGATGTCCACCCACCACACTTGTCACTTGAGAGTCAGATGTCCACCCCACCACACTTGTCACTTAAGAGTCAGATGTCCACCCACCACACTTGTCACTTGAGAGTCAGATGTCCACCCCACCACACTTGTCACTTAAGAGTCAGATGTCCACCCACCACACTTGTCACTTGAGAGTCAGATGTCCACCCACCACACTTGTCACTTGAGAGTCAGATGTCCACCCCACCACACTTGTCACTTGAGAGTCAGATGTCCACCCCACCACACTTGTCACTTAAGAGTCAGATGTCCACCCCACCACACTTGTCACTTGAGAGTCAGATGTCCACCCCACCACACTTGTCACTTGAGAGTCAGATGTCCACCCCACCACACTTGTCACTTGAGAGTCAGATGTCCACCCCACCACACTTGTCACTTGAGAGTCAGATGTCCACCCCACCACACTTGTCACTTGAGAGTCAGATGTCCACATTGCCACACTTGTCACTTGAGAGTCAGATGTCCACCCCAGCCACACTTGTCACTTGAGAGTCAGATGTCCACCCCACCACACTTGTCACTTGAGAGTCAGATGTCCACCCCACCACACTTGTCACTTGAGAGTCAGATGTCCACCCCACCACACTTGTCACTTGAGAGTCAGATGTCCACCCCACCACACTTGTCACTTGAGAGTCAGATGTCCACCCACCACACTTGTCACTTGAGAGTCAGATGTCCACCCCACCACACTTGTCACTTGAGAGTCAGATGTCCACCCCACCACACTTGTCACTTGAGAGTCAGATGTCCACCCCACCACACTTGTCACTTGAGAGTCAGATGTCCACCCCACCACACTTGTCACTTAAGAGTCAGATGTCCACCCCACCACACTTGTCACTTGAGAGTCAGATGTCCACCCCACCACACTTGTCACTTGAGAGTCAGATGTCCACCCCACCACACTTGTCACTTGAGAGTCAGATGTCCACCCCACCACACTTGTCACTTGAGAGTCAGATGTCCACCCCACCACACTTGTCACTTGAGAGTCAGATGTCCACCCCACCACACTTGTCACTTGAGAGTCAGATGTCCACCCCACCACACTTGTCACTTGAGAGTCAGATGTCCACCCCCCACACTTGTCACTTGAGAGTCAGATGTCCACCCCACCACACTTGTCACTTGAGAGTCAGATGTCCACATTGCCACACTTGTCACTTGAGAGTCAGATGTCCACCCCACCACACTTGTCACTTGAGAGTCAGATGTCCACCCCACCACCCCTTGTCACTTGAGAGTCAGATGTCCACACTGCCACACTTGTCACTTGAGAGTCAGATGTCCACACTGCCACACTTGTCACTTGAGAGTCAGATGTCCACCCCACCACACTTGTCACTTGAGAGTCAGATGTCCACATTGCCACACTTGTCACTTGAGAGTCAGATGTCCACACCACACTTGTCACTTGAGAGTCAGATGTCCACACCACACTTGTCACTTGAGAGTCAGATGTCCACCCCACCACACTTGTCACTTGAGAGTCAGATGTCCACCCCACCACACTTGTCACTTGAGAGTCAGATGTCCACACCACACTTGTCACTTGAGAGTCAGATGTCCACATTGCCACACTTGTCACTTGAGAGTCAGATGTCCACCCCACCACACTTGTCACTTGAGAGTCAGATGTCCACCCCACCACACTTGTCACTTGAGAGTCAGATGTCCACCCCCCACACTTGTCACTTGAGAGTCAGATGTCCACCCCACCACACTTGTCACTTGAGAGTCAGATGTCCACATTGCCACACTTGTCACTTGAGAGTCAGATGTCCACCCCACCACACTTGTCACTTGAGAGTCAGATGTCCACCCCACCACACTTGTCACTTGAGAGTCAGATGTCCACCCCACCACCCCTTGTCACTTGAGAGTCAGATGTCCACACTGCCACACTTGTCACTTGAGAGTCAGATGTCCACATTGCCACCCTTGTCACTTGAGAGTCAGATGTCCACATTGCCACACTTGTCACTTGAGAGTCAGATGTCCACCCCACCACACCTGTCACTTGAGAGTCAGATGTCCACATTGCCACACTTGTCACTTGAGAGTCAGATGTCCACACTGCCACACTTGTCACTTGAGAGTCAGATGTCCACCCCACCACACTTGTCACTTGAGAGTCAGATGTCCACCCCACCACACTTGTCACTTGAGAGTCAGATGTCCACCCACCACACTTGTCACTTGAGAGTCAGATGTCCACCCCCACACTTGTCACTTGAGAGTCAGATGTCCACCCCACCACACTTGTCACTTGAGAGTCAGATGTCCACCCCGCCACACTTGTCACTTGAGAGTCAGATGTCCACCCCGCCACACTTGTCACTTGAGAGTCAGATGTCCACCCCACCACACTTGTCACTTGAGAGTCAGATGTCCACCCCACCACACTTGTCACTTGAGAGTCAGATGTCCACCCCACCACACTTGTCACTTGAGAGTCAGATGTCCACATTGCCACACTTGTCACTTGAGAGTCAGATGTCCACATTGCCACACTTGTCACTTGAGAGTCAGATGTCCACCCCACCACACTTGTCACTTGAGAGTCAGATGTCCACCCCACCACACTTGTCACTTGAGAGTCAGATGTCCACCCATTGCCACACTTGTCACTTAAGAGTCAGATGTCCACCCCACCACACTTGTCACTTGAGAGTCAGATGTCCACCCCACCACACTTGTCACTTGAGAGTCAGATGTCCACCCCACCACACTTGTCACTTGAGAGTCAGATGTCCACCCCACCACACTTGTCACTTGAGAGTCAGATGTCCACCCCACCACACCTGTCACTTGAGAGTCAGATGTCCACACTGCCACACTTGTCACTTGAGAGTCAGATGTCCACATTGCCACACCTGTCACTTGAGAGTCAGATGTCCACATTGCCACACTTGTCACTTGAGAGTCAGATGTCCACCCCACCACACTTGTCACTTGAGAGTCAGATGTCCACATTGCCACACCTGTCACTTGAGAGTCAGATGTCCACATTGCCACACTTGTCACTTGAGAGTCAGATGTCCACCCCACCACACCTGTCACTTGAGAGTCAGATGTCCACATTGCCACACTTGTCACTTGAGAGTCAGATGTCCACACTGTCACACACGGTGTATTTTGCCGTGGTTTGGTCCAGCAGGTGTCGATGATGTTTCTGTCTCTCACAGGTGCTTGTACTGACCCACCTTGTGGTCAAGCTGGACTGTGTCACCCGGGTGAAGCTCCTGCACACCCTACTGCCCGTGTGTAAGCGACTGAAGAGTCTCGAGCCACTACTGGACCAATGCTTCTACAAGGTGACCGCACAAGACTCACACACAACAGTTCTTGCATGAGGAATCTTTTGACTTATTGAGAGTCCACCGTTTGCTTATTTACTGCTTACTACCCTCAGAACAAGATGTTGTCATGGTTACAGTAGTTCGATGTTAACCATTTTCACAGTCTGGAGAGTTGTATTACCATGTTTCTTATATTTTATTCAGTCTCCAAATTGCATGACATTTTTTTATTATTACTATTACAAAAAGTAACTAATGATGGAATGCGTGGCATGTCATGTGACACCATGTGACTTGTGGCCAGGCGGACAGCAAGCAGTGGAAGGAAGTGGGGCTGGGAGAAGTGGTCCTTCGCGTCTGGGAGGTGGAGTCAGACCACAACTATGACAACGACATGCACGTCACTCAGGTCTGTCCCCTCCTCAGTTGCACTTGTGTTTCTGAAACATTAAGACCTTTAATCCTGTTGCAAAGAAGTATCTTTGAGAAACCAAAGTTCCTTGTAGAGTTTGTGTATGCACAGTAATGATTTGTAATGTTCATGTGTGTCAATTCGAAATGTTTTCTGGTGTCATGTGACCTTGTTTTTTGTGATCTCGTGACAGCAGTTCCAGGAGGATCATGGGAAGGTTCTGGGTCCATCTGGATAACATTCCTGTATGTCTATACCTCGACTGCCGTTTGTTTCTGTACCATATGTTATTTACTCTGGTTGCACCTCTGTTTAAATATGTTGTGCCATGTTTCAAACTCAAACACTATTATACAGTTTTGGTGTCTGTTATAGTTGTTTGACTGCCCTGGAGCATCTTCATTCATTGTCGAGTTTGACAGCAGATGTGAAACGGAAAACAGGTTAGTTGATAATATGAACATTAGCAGTGAACTTTCAAAACCAGAGAAACCATGTTAGAGATTAGTGTAATTCTCACTGATTGCCACTAAAAATTAACTGAAATGTAAGGAATTATTTACTGTAATAATTATTTCAGAAAGTAAAAAAAAGTCCCCCAAAATTAAAAAGTCTGTGAACTAGAAAACTGTTATTGGAAGTCGAATATTTTGTCATTCCTGTAAGGTTATTGTTGATTTTGTGTGAAACATTTTGACACAGTCTCATAATGTGTAGATAGTTGGTTGCAATCGTGTCTATTGTGTCGCCAGATATGACTACCTCGAATTCACCGACTCACGAGGATCAAAACAACGATACAACCAGAAGACAGGCACTGACAAGTGGCCGTCATCTACAGTATTCAAGGGTGGCCCTCGACTTCACTTTCTCTTTCATTCTGACAGCAGCAACAATGAGTGGGGTTACAAGTTCAAGGTACTTTCACTTTCATTCCAACAACTCGGCCAATGTTTCTTGGAAAATTCACGAAACTGTTCACCTCATTTTTTATATGAATTGGCCCGGTGACAGTTTTTGGAACGTGGGTGCTTTTGGAAAATAGCAACTGTTGAAATACGTGATAGATTGCTATCTTGTGAAAGATATAATATATTCGTTATTCACAAAAACCAACATGTTCCATTGCTACCTCGTGAAAGATATAATATATTCGTTATTCACAAAAACCAACATGTTCCATATAAAAGTGATAAAAAAATTAAGTACATCACACAAAAACGCTATTTTCATAGACCGATGTCATGTGACAGTCATGTGACCGACATGTGCTGTGTGTCAGGTGACTGCGAAGGGGTGTCCGGACGTGCCCCTGTGTTGGCTCTTTGACCTCTACCTCATGCTGGCCAAGTTGTTTGGTGGTCTGTGTGGCGCCTGCATGGACGTCACTCCAGGTAGATCACTGACCAGTGTCTTGTCCACCAGTGTCTCAAACACACATACAAATGATTTATTCATCTATGTAATGCCTAGCGTGTGTAGTAGAACACCATATTCTTGTTTTTGTGCAGAAATGTGTACTAATGAAGCAAATTGAAAAAAATGTAAAATGACATCGACATGAACAAAATCAAAATGCAGCTTCTGAAAATTTTAGTCTCAAAAACACACGTTACATAAAGCATCATTTTTGTAAATTTCCAAAAAACAGCATCAATTATTATGTCTGGCATTAACTCTGTCTGTCTGAAATATCCCACACCTCAATGTTCTTCCCATGTGGCTGTAGTTCTTCCCCCGGGAAAGCTGCAGGAAGGAAACTGGGAGGAGGATGCGGAGAGGGAGATGTTAAGGAGCAGCCTGTGGGCCACACTCTTCCGTGGGGGCTACATGGCCGCCAACAGACTGGAGCGGTCACTCTCTGGGAAACACGTACGTCTGTTGAACCGGTACACCTTTGAATTTAGTAAATTATTTACCTCTCAAGAAACTTGGTTTCTACATATATTTTGACTGCATCTGCTGAAGAAGCCTGCAAGATGCAGTCGAAATATACAGAGAAAACAACAAAAGTTTCTTGACAGGTAAATAATTTACTAAATAACATGAACCAAGAAACCATATCACTGCATTTGAAGGGTATTTTTATGTTTTTTAAACCAGTTTAAAAAATATGGTATACCACACGGCCGATGGACTACACTGAAAAGTCTTTCGAATCTTCCAAAACCTTTTAAACTTTATAAAACATTTAACAAAAAGACGACATTTGACACATCCAGATGGTGGTGTCTCACCATGCCACAGTGGGGCGCCACTGTTATACATGTGTATAACCATACGTTTTGTGCACATAACATGTGGAATCCTCTAATAAAATGTACAATGTACCATATGCCGTATTAAATATATTGTACGTACCACATACCATATAGAAGCAAATGGTACACAGTTCTATTGGTGACAGACGGGTTTTACAGGGGCAGGGAAGAAACGAAAGACATTAATTTATTTGACCCTCATACATAGTGTACTTTTTAGATAAAATTCTGGTAACATAAAATGTAGTAAACAAACAATCTTGGTTCATGTTATTTAGTAAATCATCAATACAAACAGTAGACTTCAGGTAGTTCATATATGTTATGACAATTCCAGATTTTACAAGTTCAAAATAAATTCTTTTGATGATTTTAACATTTCACGTTAGTAAATAATTAAGGTATTATATTGAATATAACACAACCGTTTCATATACTTGGTTGAACTGCAGAGAGACTTACTTGCTGAGAGACTTACTTGCTGAGAGACTTACTTGCTGAGAGACTTACTTGCTGAGAGACATTCTTGCAGAGAGACATTCTTGCAGTGGGTTTGGTCAGACCAGGAGTTGTCACTGTCTCTTGTTGTACTCAGATGACAGATGCTGAAGCTAACATGGACCTATTTCTCCTAGAGATGTTGACATTGAAGCAGGGACACGCGGTAGACTTCCTTGCCAAGTAAGTTCATCTTGCCTTGCCTGGCCCCACAAACACCTTGTGTACTACTAAATGCTTCTGGTACAACAGCTCCACGACTGTGGACTGCTGTACCAGCAGACTGGCTCGCATCCAGAACATCGACATGTTTTAAGACTAGTTATTAATATTATCATACAGGCATAGCTCTTACAAAAACTTGTTATTGTCAGTGTTACTAATGTTTATCTGTTAACGTTTTTGTCATGGTGGATATAATTTAAATATTCAGCATTGTATGCATTTTTGCAGTTGTACTTTAGCAAAATGCATGCCCATAACAGATTCGGAGAAACTTTCATTCATGTTTGCTGATAATTTGTTGCGTGTCCACCAGGTGTCGGCAGCACAGTGTACTGCCCGCGGTGGGTGGGGAGGCGTTGGGCGAGGTGGTGTCGGCTGTGTTTGCTGCCCTTATATGGCACACCCAGTCACTGAGGGAAGAGCTGGAGAAATATGGTGGGTTGTAGGGCTGTCAACTTTATGGCATTATACGGCTCACTCAGATTATGTCCAGCTAATAAATAAATATTACGTATCTATAATGTCCTTCAACAGTTTTAATTATCTATTTAAAATTAATAAGTTAAGCTAAAATTCACACTAAAAGAACACTTAACATTCAGCTCTATCAGTCCGCTATTTGAGAACACGTACACCCGCACTCCTAAAAGGTGTGCCACCCGGCAACACTCCCCATCATGTGTGCCACCCAGCAACACTCCCCAACATGTGTGCCACCCAGCAACACTTGCCCACATAGGTGCCACCCAGCAACACTCGCCAACATGTGTGCCACCCAGCAACACTCCCCAACATGTGTGCCACCCGGCAACACTCCCCATCATGTGTGCCACCCAGCAACACTCCCCAACATGTGTGCCACCCAGCAACACTTGCCCACATAGGTGCCACCCAGCAACACTCCCCAACATGTGTGCCACCCGGCAACACTCCCCAACATGTGTGCCACCCAGCAACACTCCCCAACATGTGTGCCACCCAGCAACACTCCCCAACATGTGTGCCACCCAGCAACACTTGCCCACATAGGTGCCACCCAGCGACACCATCCAGCGCCAGAGAAAGAACAAGTCTGCCAAAAGTTGGCTTTCAGAAGATGCACAAGACTCTCTTGGTCCCATCTGTCTGGTGCCTACTTCTGTCTGGGTCTAGGGAAGTAGAGGCTTCCATACAGGTGGTGTAGCCAGTCATGGACTCGCAGAATGGTGATCTCTCTAAGTATCTAAGATCATGATCCTGGCAGGAGTTGTGGCTCCATAGTCACACGTTTGAGACAAGCTGGCTGTACAAACACTGTGTCATTGAACCAACTGTGTCTTTGTCGATGTACATTCAAAACAGTATTCACTCTGCCAGCAATTACATAAACCATGTCACTGAACCTCACCGAGAGACTGTCTGTGTGAGTGAGAATGGTGGTTGTGTTTGTAGTGAAGAGACTGTCTGTGTGAGTGAGTGCGGTGGTTGTGTTTGTAGTGAAGAGACTGTCTGTGTGAGTGAGTGCGGTGGTTGTGTTTGCAGTGAAGAGACTGTCTGTTTGAGTGAGAGCGGTGGTTGTGTTTACAGTGAAGAGATTGTCTGTGTGAGTGAGAGCGGTGGTTGTGTTTGTAGTGAAGAGACTGTCTGTGTGAGTGAGAGCGGTGGTTGTGTTTGCAGTGAAGAGACTGTCTGTGTGAGTGAGAGCGGTGGTTGTGTTTACAGTGAAGAGACTGTCTGTGTGAGTGAGAGTGGTGGTTGTGTTTGCAGTGAAGAGACTGTCTGTGTGAGTGAGAGTGGTGGTTGTGTTTGTAGTGAAGAGACTGTCTGTGTGAGTGAGTGCAGTGGTTGTGTTTGCTGTGAAGAGACTGTCTGTGTGAGTGAGAGTGGTGGTTGTGTTTGCTGTGAAGAGACTGTCTGTGTGAGTGAGAGCGGTGGTTGTGTTTGTAGTGAAGAGACTGTCTGTGTGAGTGAGAGCAGTAGTTGTGTTTGTAGTGAAGAGACTGTCTGTGTGAGTGAGAGCGGTGGTTGTGTTTGCAGTGAAGAGACTGTCTGTGTGAGTGAGAGCGGTGGTTGTGTTTGCAGTGAAGAGACTGTCTGTGTGAGTGAGAGCGGTGGTTGTGTTTGTAGTGAAGAGACTGTCTGTGTGAGTGAGAGTGGTGGTTGTGTTTGCAGTGAAGAGACTGTCTGTGTGAGTGAGAGTGGTGGTTGTGTTTGTAGTGAAGAGACTGTCTGTGTGAGTGAGTGCAGTGGTTGTGTTTGCTGTGAAGAGACTGTCTGTGTGAGTGAGAGTGGTGGTTGTGTTTGCTGTGAAGAGACTGTCTGTGTGAGTGAGAGCGGTGGTTGTGTTTGTAGTGAAGAGACTGTCTGTGTGAGTGAGAGCAGTAGTTGTGTTTGTAGTGAAGAGACTGTCTGTGTGAGTGAGAGCGGTGGTTGTGTTTGTAGTGAAGAGACTGTCTGTGTGAGTGAGAGCAGTAGTTGTGTTTGTAGTGAAGAGACTGTCTGTGTGAGTGAGAGCGGTGGTTGTGTTTGTAGTGAAGAGACTGTCTGTGTGAGTGAGAGCAGTAGTTGTGTTTGTAGTGAAGAGACTGTCTGTGTGAGTGAGAGCGGTGGTTGTGTTTGTAGTGAAGAGACTGTCTGTGTGAGTGAGAGCGGTGGTTGTGTTTGTAGTGAAGAGACTGTCTGTGTGAGTGAGAGCGGTGGTTGTGTTTGTAGTGAAGAGACTGTCTGTGTGAGTGAGAGCGGTGGTTGTGTTTGTAGTGAAGAGACTGTCTGTGTGAGTGAGAGCGGTGGTTGTGTTTGTAGTGATGAGACTGTCTGTGTGAGTGAGAATGGTGGTTGTGTTTACAGTGAAGAGACTGTCTGTGTGAGTGAGTGCGGTGGTTGTGTTTGCAGTGAAGAGACTGTCTGTGTGAGTGAGAGCGGTGGTTGTGTTTGCAGTGAAGAGACTGTCTGTGTGAGTGAGAGCGGTGGTTGTGTTTGCAGTGAAGAGACTGTCTGTGTGAGTGAGAGCGGTGGTTGTGTTTACAGTGAAGAGACTGTCTGTGTGAGTGAGAGCGGTGGTTGTGTTTGCAGTGAAGAGACTGTCTGTGTGAGTGAGTGCAGTGGTTGTGTTAACAGTGAAGAGACTGTCTGTGTGATTGAGAGCGGTGGTTGTGTTAACTGTGAAGAGACTGTCTGTGTGAGTGAGAGCGGTGGTTGTGTTTGCAGTGAAGAGACTGTCTGTGTGAGTGAGTGCAGTGGTTGTGTTAACAGTGAAGAGACTGTCTGTGTGAGTGAGAGCGGTGGTTGTGTTTACAGTGAAGAGACTGTCTGTGTGAGTGAGAGCGGTGGTTGTGTTTACAGTGAAGAGACTGTCTGTGTGAGTGAGAGCAGTGGTTGTGTTTACAGTGAAGAGACTGTCTGTGTGAGTGAGTGCGGTGGTTGTGTTTGCAGTGAAGAGCAAGGGAGACGCTGAGACAAAGATATCCGATGGCATCCATCAGGCCTACACGGTGGCTGCTGGCATGAGGACGTTCCTGGTGGGTCATTCTTCTCACACCTGTCATGTGGGTGGGTCTCAGCACGACTTTCAACTTTCTTACACATGTCATGGTCACACCACAGTTTCAAAAATGTTATGCAATGGGGTTCCATAAATCCACGTTAGTCGCTAGAGGCGCCAATACGCAACTAGACCCTAGTTGCGTTTCAGCGCCTCTAGTGACTAATGTGGATTTGTTTGCATGTTTTGCTGAACGCTTGTTTAAATCATCCTCAATTAGCTATTGATCATGCAGGTGCATAGCCAGCGATAGTTTGTGTGTGGGCATGCCGTATGTGTGGTCAATAGACAGAACAGCCAAAACAACGTCATCTTGGCATTGAACTCAATCGAATGTCCCGCGATGTTTCAACGACTGTAAATGTACATTAATGTAGACATTATGCTTTCATATTGACGGACACGTTATACGATATGAATATTTAACTATGTGTGAAGACGTAGCAGTCTCGTGTGATGCATACGGCGAGCTGTAGATGATTTTAAACATCCTTTACGGCATCAAGCCAGCACACCTGTCATCGGACATGTCAGACTGTATCCATACTTAGCTATGTGTGAGGCTTCGGAATCATGCGAGTTCAACAGCTGATTGTAGGATGATTTAAACAAACGTTCCGCAAAATGTTCCGCAAAACAGTGCCGCATTTTACACATGTCAAGAATACATAAAAGACGGCACAAAGACCCTAGTTGCATTAGAGCGCACTGTGTCGGAATAGTTATTGTGGTACCTCATTCAGGGTCAGACCACGTTTTTTTACATTTATAAATGGCAAGGTCATTTTCAACTTTGTTATACACATTGGGGTCAGACCCCAATTTTCAACGTTGTTATAGATATTTTGGTCAGACCCCGATTTTTAACATTGTTGTAGACATGGGGAGTGTAGTTGGAACACTGTGAGAGAGTCTTGTTGTTGTAGTTGGAACACTGTGAGAGAGTCTGTTGTTGTTGTAGTTGGAACACTGTGACAGAGTCTGTTGTTGTTGTAGTTGGAACACTGTGACAGAGTCTGTTGTTGTTGTTGTAGTTGGAACACTGTGACAGAGTCTGTTGTTGTTGTAGTTGGAACACTGCGAGAGTCTGTTGTTGTTGTAGTTGGAACACTGTGAGAGAGTCTGTTGTTGTTGTAGTTGGAACACTGTGAGAGAGTCTGTTGTTGTTGTAGTTGGAACACTGTGACAGAGTCTGTTGTTGTTGTAGTTGAAACACTGTGAGAGAGTCTGTTGTTGTTGTAGTTGGAACACTGTGAGAGAGTATGTTGTTGTTGTAGTTGGAACACTGTGAGAGAGTCTGTTGTTGTTGTAGTTGGAACACTGTGAGAGACTGTTGTTGTTGTAGTTGGAACACTGTGACAGAGTATGTTGTTGTATTGTTGGAACACTGTGAGAGAGTCTGTTGTTGTTGTAGTTGGAACACTGTGACAGAGTATGTTGTTGTTGTAGTTGGAACACTGTGACAGAGTCTGTTGTTGTTGTAGTTGGAACACTGTGAGAGAGTATGTTGTTGTTGTAGTTGGAACACTGTGAGAGAGACTGTTGTTGTTGTAGTTGGAACACTGTGACAGAGTATGTTGTTGTTGTAGTTGGAACACTGTGAGAGTCTGTTGTTGTTGTAGTTGGAACACTGTGATAGTATATTGTTGTTGTAGTTGGAACACTGTGAGAGTCTGTTGTTGTTGTAGTTGGAACACTGTGAGAGTCTGTTGTTGTTGTAGTTGGAACACTGTGAGAGAGTCTGTTGTTGTTGTAGTTGAAACCCTGTGACAGAGTATGTTGTTGTTGTAGTTGGAACACTGTGAGAGAGTCTGTTGTTGTAGTTGGAACACTGTGACAGAGTCTGTTGTTGTTGTAGTTGGAACACTGTGAGAGAGTATGTTGTTGTTGTAGTTGGAACACTGTGAGAGAGACTGTTGTTGTTGTAGTTGGAACACTGTGACAGAGTATGTTGTTGTTGTAGTTGGAACACTGTGACAGAGTCTTGTTGTTGTAGTTGGAACACTGTGAGAGAGTCTGTTGTTGTTGTAGTTGGAACACTGTGACAGAGTCTGTTGTTGTTGTAGTTGGAACACTGTGACAGAGTCTGTTGTTGTAGTTGAAACACTGTGAGAGAGTCTGTTGTTGTTGTAGTTGGAACACTGTGAGAGAGTATATTGTTGTTGTAGTTGGAACACTGTGAGAGAGTCTGTTGTTGTTGTAGTTGGAACACTGTGAGAGACTGTTGTTGTTGTAGTTGGAACACTGTGACAGAGTATGTTGTTGTATTGTTGGAACACTGTGAGAGAGTCTGTTGTTGTTGTAGTTGGAACACTGTGACAGAGTATGTTGTTGTTGTAGTTGGAACACTGTGACAGAGTCTGTTGTTGTTGTAGTTGGAACACTGTGAGAGAGTCTGTTGTTGTTGTAGTTGGAACACTGTGAGAGAGTCTGTTGTTGTTGTAGTTGGAACACTGTGAGAGAGTATGTTGTTGTTGTAGTTGGAACACTGTGAGAGAGTCTGTTGTTGTTGTTGTAGTTGGAACACTGTGAGAGTCTGTTGTAGTTGTAGTTGGAACACTGTGAGAGAGTCTGTTGTTGTTGTAGTTGAAACCCTGTGACAGAGTATGTTGTTGTTGTAGTTGGAACACTGTGAGAGAGTCTGTTGTTGTAGTTGGAACACTGTGACAGAGTCTGTTGTTGTTGTAGTTGGAACACTGTGAGAGAGTATGTTGTTGTTGTAGTTGGAACACTGTGAGAGAGTCTGTTGTTGTTGTAGTTGGAACACTGTGAGAGAGTCTGTTGTTGTTGTAGTTGGAACACTGTGAGAGAGTCTGTTGTTGTTGTAGTTGGAACACTGTGAGAGAGTCTGTTGTTGTTGTAGTTGGAACACTGTGAGAGAGTATGTTGTTGTTGTAGTTGGAACACTGTGAGAGTCCGTTGTTGTTGTAGTTGGAACACTGTGAGAGTCTGTTGTTGTTGTATTTGGAACACTGTGAGAGTCCGTTGTTGTTGTAGTTGGAACACTGTGAGTCTGTTGTTGTTGTTGTTGTTGGAACACTGTGATAGTATATTGTTGTTGTAGTTGGAACACTGTGAGAGTCTGTTGTTGTTGTAGTTGGAACACTGTGATAGTATATTGTTGTTGTAGTTGGAACACTGTGAGAGTCTGTTGTTGTTGTAGTTGGAACACTGTGAGTCTGTTGTTGTTGTAGTTGGAACACAGTGAGAGTATGTTGTTGTTGTAGTTGGAACACTGTGAGTAGTTGTTGTTGTTGTAGTTGGAACACTGTGAAGTATGTTGTTGTTGTAGTTGGAACACTGTGAGAGTCTGTTGTTGTTGTAGTTGGAACACTGTGAGTCTGTTTGTTGTTGTAGTTGGAACACTGTGAGAGTCTGTTGTTGTTGTAGTTGGAACACTGTGATAGTATATTGTTGTTGTAGTTGGAACACTGTGAGAGTCTGTTGTTGTTGTAGTTGGAACACTGTGATAGTATATTGTTGTTGTAGTTGGAACACTGTGAGTCTGTTGTTGTTGTATTTGGAACACTGTGAGAGTATGTTGTTGTTGTAGTTGGAACACTGTGAGAGTCTGTTGTTGTTGTATTTGGAACACTGTGAGAGTCTGTTGTTGTTGTAGTTGGAACACTGTGAGTCTGTGTTGTTGGCACGTGAGTTGTTGTTGTTGTGTTGGAACACTGTGATAGTATATTGTTGTTGTAGTTGGAACACTGTGAGAGTATGTTGTTGTTGTAGTTGGAACACAGTGAGAGTCTGTTGTTGTTGTAGTTGGAACACTGTGAGTCTGTTGTTGTTGTTGTTGTTGTTGGAACACTGTGATAGTATATTGTTGTTGTAGTTGGAACACTGTGAGAGTATGTTGTTGTTGTAGTTGGAACACAGTGAGAGTCTGTTGTTGTTGTAGTTGGAACACTGTGAGTCTGTTGTTGTTGTTGTTGTTGTTGGAACACTGTGATAGTATATTGTTGTTGTAGTTGGAACAGAAACAGAAGCAGGTGTTGGCAGCGGAGAAGGCGGGTACAACTCCTGCCACTGACTCCCCCGACCTAGGTACTACACACAGTCCATTGGGGCACATTATACTTGGGGTAACCAGCTTTAACAAGGGTGTAGAGAAGCCACTGTTGGCATCTGTGTGAGGTGTCACTTGTCAGATTGCCATCAGTTGTGGGTTTAGACATTCACTGCATAAACGTAATCTGCAGTTTGTTACATTTGTTCAGTAATAATATAACTTGTGTCATCCAGTGTCACTCCATAAGTACAGAATGTGTCTTATGAGTCAGTGTTCTGTCTTCAAATATGTTACGTTTATATGGCCATTTGTCTTTGTTCTATTGTATTATAGGGCATTATATATATATATATATATATATATGTTTGTTATATATATATATATATATATATATATATATATATATATATATATATATATATCATTAATAGTTGTAAATTTCTTATAGATGACATTGATGCAAGTAGTTTATATTAGAAGTATACACTACTTAGAGAAATGTCAAATGTGCGTGTGGTTTCAGTGACACTGTGCAAGGAGAAGGCGTTGTTTCTGCTCAAGTTTGCTGGGCTCACCAAAGTCCACCTCAAGTCTCTGGTACGACTTCTTCTCACGCTACAGGTCATGTTTGTCTGTCAAGCTCAGTCAAGTTCTGAATTGATATAGTTGTATATGTGTATCATACAATGTGAGTATTTGTTACACTTTTTAAATGCAATTTCTAATCGCTGTTGCTGTAGCACCTGTGATTTAATATGATAGCTACTGATTAAGTAATGCATTTCACTATTACCGTAGTCTATAACTTATTTATATTCTAACCAACATTTCATCAAGAATCCTACTAGATTACTAAAACGTATTAAGTAATATTGTCAACAACAAAACGTTCTCTATTTGCTGGTTTTCCTGAAGGAGGATGTAAGTAAAGTGTGCCTAATGTATGACAGAACCATTTATAGGACACTTTTAAATAAAATTATAACAGTGAGTGGCACCAACAAATGTCAGGTGTTGTATCATGTCCATACTTCTACATGTTGGTGTCACCTGGCAAATAATGTTGGTGTCCAGGTGATGTCACAGATCTGTCCAGAGTCCCACGTGTCCAGTAGCAATCGTTACACTGTACATTCTCTCCGTTGCTGTCGTGTTTGGGTTCAGGTTCAGTTCTTGACAGTCGGTGTTTCTTGTTTTGGGCAGCCCAAGCATAAGACAGATCGACGCAGCAGTAAACAACTCAACAAGTACCACACCTTCACTGGGGACAAGCCCGTCAAGGTAGTGTCCCCTTGTCACCATGGCAACGCGTGGTCATCATGGCTACACATGGGCACCCTGACAACATGGTCACCGTGGTGGCTCTCTTGCAGTCTTTGTGTAGCCCACCTAAGGGTCATTGCTATGACCAGACAACAAACAACTGCTAATACTGTACCAATAACTTTAGTACACTTGTAGTAGCAGTTTTATAACATTTGTTGCATTCATACAGTTGCGTAGTTAAGAGCAGACATAATAATTCAGATCCTTTCCTGTCAGTTTGTTTTATTTATAACGGAGTGATGGCAGCTAATCCTGGGTAATCAGTGGTTTTGTTATTGTTCTTGTGAATCCACTATAGAAGATGTAATGATGTCACAGTTGACAAACCAACCAGCTGTACTGCTTTGAATCAGAAGTGGTTTCTGTGCTATGTCAACTCCTCTGAATGTTTGCCTGCAGATTGACAGCGTGCTGGAGAGGTACCCTTCCTTCCGTCTTGTCTTGGACTTTGTGCGAGAAGCGAAATGGTGCAAGAACAGGTATTGTCTGTTGTCTGTTGTTTGACGACAGGTGCAGAATACCATAGATTTATTTTTATGCAGCCTCTTTGTACAAATTGTTGTCAATTTTTGTGTGATTTCCACTAAAGACATGTCTACGTGTTAAACATGTCTTATTGTTTCAGTGAGATGCCTTGCCGGGTTACAGGAGCTGGCGCTGTAGTAATAAACAGTCCACATCTGTCTGTAGACATCATATTAACAAACTACTTGTGTGTGTCAGAAGTAAACAAACAATCTCACTTGTTGTCACATGTTCACCATCAGTCAAACATTCCTCTAACACTATTTTCATCTTATAAGTCTGATTTTGCTCCTTAAAATGTATTATGCTCCTTAACGTTGATCTTGTATATGCTGAAAACTCACCCACAGGACCCGCCATTGAGGCAGCTTCACTGGTGTCTCATGAAATAGTCTCCTCTATTATGCTGTGGTGGATTTTGCATTTAAAGAAAAATTTTATCAGCAGTTTCTGGTTAATGATGGATTTTCATGTGAGCTCTGTACCATGGTGGAGTGGTCCCTGAATGCTCCGGTTGTAGAGTGGAGCGGCTGCTGAAGGAGCGCGCCCAACATGCCCAATCAGTCGCCCAAGTCTACTCGTTCACAACCATGTTTATCCAGATGATGGGAGACGACCACATCTTCCAGGTGACTCCCTCGAGTCTGTCTTCTGCTCCAGACCAGTTGTGTCTTACTCTTAGTCAGTGGAGGAACGAATATGACCATGTTGTCTCGTGTGTTGTGTTGTGTTGTGTTGTGTTGTGTTGTGTTGTGTTGTGTTGTGTTGTGTTGTGTTGTGTTGTGTTGTGTTGTGTTGTGTTGTGTTGTGTTGTGTTGTGTTGTGTTGTGTTGTGTTGTGTTGTGTTGTTGATCTTACCCAGGGGTAGAAATAACTCCAAATTTCTGGTAGTCAGCAGGGCCACCTAGTTGGGAAATCTGGTAGTCCTCAGATATATCTGGTATTCAGGAAATGGCCCAGATCTAAACAAAATAACATGAACATGACAAATATACAGTTTTAAAAATATTCCCAAATTTCGAGGTAGTCCATCGGACTACTACTGTCATCATTTTTGGTAGTCCAACTGAATTTCTGGTAGTCGTCGGACTACCAGAATACCACTATTTCTACCCCTGAATTCCCTATGGTGGTGAGAAACTGTGGGAATATTTTAGGTATACATTGTAATGTTATTAAATTTATTTCTCAAATATATACGACTCGTATATGTCGGATGCTGTGGTCAGAGATGACACAAAGCATACAGAGTGTTTTGATTTCACTTAATAGTGCTCATTGTGGCTGCATAAACAGCAACTGTGATGAAATTATCTACATGTCCAGCGGACAAATAGAAGCAAAGGTTCACTTGTCCATGCAACAATTGACTTGTCCCATGAACAAATTAATTTTAAAACATACTTCTCTGTAAATTTATTTCTGTCAATTTAAATAACTTTTGTAATACTAACATATTTAGTCCATAAGCACTAGTGCGATGATGCTCTAATGTAACTATGTAGATGGACACATGGAGATGGTAGTGTGAAGACAAACAGAGAACACAAACATCTGTACGTGTGTTCATCTACCAGTATGATCTCATTTTGTTTAGTTTTGTGTTAGTTTACCAAGAGAAGTACATTTACTGAAGACATTTACTGAAATTATGTGAAATGTTTTAGAGAGCGGACAATTATGTAATGATTACAAGTCCCGTCTGCGAACAGCGAAGTTGTCCCACGAACAACAAATAGCAGCAATTTAACTTATCCGGTGGCAAATTCAGTTGTGGTGGGCTAGCAGACAAGTGGAATTTCGAGCCATATACATAATACAAATATTAATAAATAAAAATATAGTAATAACAGATATATTAAATGACCTTGACCTTTGCAGGTGCCGACGATGTTGTTCCTGCAGGAACTGTTGTTGCACCAGGACAAGTTTGGACAACATTATGCGGAGGGCATTGAAGGGTGTGGTCTAAAACTGGAGGCCGATGTCCGACGCGCCTACTACACCTTAGTGAGACACCTGGTGGACTGTCTGAGAAACACTAATCGACTCACACTAGAGAAGTAAGAGGCATGATTCTTACGCATGGTATTTATTTATTAGATGATTTTACAAGACTTAAAAAAAATATATGTATTTACGTTTTTACTTGATTTATTTTAATTTTGTTAAAATTATTTTTTGTTATTTTTTTTATTTTAAATGTTATTGCATTCATTAATTCTTGTTATTATTATTATACAGTGTTGAGGCGTAAGCAGAAATTAACTTAATTTGATTTGGATGCGTTTGACCAGTTAGGAGGCGAGCGGTGACTCATTCTTAATTGAGAGAGGTGTGCTTTGACCATCTGTCCATCCCGTTCTCATTCATGGTCAAGAGTAGTCCACTGACCAGATGTGTTTGTTGTAGGGCATTTGTGATGGGGTATGACTATGTCCAAGCTGCCACTCTCCATCTACTGGACATTGCCTGGCAGGTATGTGTCTACTGACCGGCCGTATTGACCAGCTATACTGAGTGACCACAGAAGTTATAAAAACACTTGTTGTTGTGACCTAGTTAATTCATGAAATATTTTGTTGTGTTTGGAGTTAATTATATTTATAGCCATGAACAAATGCAGTTCACAAGTCTATTAAAGCTCGGAGCTGTACAAAATAACTGCAGTGGTTCAGTGTGTGACGTCTAATGCAGAAACCTTATCTGCAGCCGACGGGTTTGTTGTAACAGTATGTTTGCTTTCAGCCATTTGATCTGTCCTTCCTGAATGAAGTGAAACTGCCTGAGTTTTACATGAACCTCGCCAGAAGTAAGTGGTACCAAAGAGTGAGAGGGACGACATGTCAGGCACACGTATCGTGTAATGTTAGACTGATAGATTCTTGACTGCGTTCATTAATTCTAAGTTTTGGAAAAATATTTCTTTTCTGACTGTTTCCATAAATTGTAATAATGTGATGAATATTAGATGATCAAATTAATTTGATCAAACTGTGATGCTTGATATTCATTCGTGGCCCAGTCATAGCTAATTTACCTGAACACACAACATTTTTTATTATATAGTTTCGTTGAACATTTTATAATTTTCTTATATGTATTTATGTATAATATTCAACTTCTAAAACAAATCAATAAAAAATTATTAAACTACTTTTTAGCTAAATAGCAATAAATCCTGGCTTATCAAATAAATTGATTTTATAATGTAAAAATACCAACCTTCATACCGCCACTGTCTGATTATTACATTGAAATACACTCAAATTAAACACACCCATTATAAGAATGGCATATGCTGGTTGAGCCTTGAGGTCGTAACCATAGCAACGACCTGTGTGTGCAGTGAGTGTGGCGACGAGGATGAAGATCCTGAGTTACCAGCCGGAGACGGAGGAGTTGGCTG
Source organism: Ridgeia piscesae (assembly GCA_025642075.2). Lineage (NCBI taxonomy): Eukaryota > Metazoa > Annelida > Polychaeta > Sabellida > Siboglinidae > Ridgeia > Ridgeia piscesae. Next base: position 152,442 of record JAODUO010000979.1, read on the forward strand.
AGTATGAGCAGAACATGTCGTGGCTCGCTGTCTGCAAGAAGGGCTTCTATGAGTGGTACAACAACAAACGCAAGGACAAGGCACTCACAGAGGACGGCAAGAAGGTGTGTGTGTGCGTGTGCGTGTGCGTGTGCGTGTGTGTGTGTCTGTGTCTGTATATGTGCATGCAGGTGTGTGTGCCTACATATGAGTGTGATACTGTCATAACTATTTCTTAGGAAAAGCGGTTCCATACCGTGCCGTAAGGATGATGCCATACTCTTTGATCAGTGAATGTTAACAAATAAGACATCATCTCTTGGTGAAGGCACCATAATCATAATCAGCATTTTAAATTCTCTCATACAAGTTAACTTACATACGTTTTACCCTGTAACCTGCCATATCTCATTGTGACATAGATGTAGATGTGACGAGATGTTGACAGATGTAGATGTGATGAGATGTTGACAGATGTAGATGTGACGAGATGTTGACAGATCAGATGTAGATGTGACGAGATGTTGACAGATGTAGATGTGACGAGATGTTGACAGATGTAGATGTGACGAGATGTTGACCTGATGTTGACAGGACATCCAGATGTTCCTGGCACGGTTCTGTGACCTGCTGGACGTTGAGATCAACTGTGATGGCTGCGGGGTCACCCTGCCTGGACACCGGTACCGCTGTCTGCAGTGCTGTGATATGGACCTGTGTGCCAACTGCTATGCCGGTGAGAGACCTGTGTGCCAGTGCCATGTCAATCAGTGACCTTGTACTATGAAAGTGAATTTTTTATTTCATCATCATTGTCAACGTCTTAGCACGGATGACATTCCCATAGATTGTTTATGGCATGTGAGTGTCACATGACTGGTCAGTCCAATCTGGTGTTTACTTCAAAGTTTGAGTGATGTTTGTACTTGTTATTTTACATTCAATGTACCTTTTTCAGCGATGTTTCAGCTGCTTTCCGCAGCCTTCCTCAGATAGCTGCCACTAGATGGCAGCACAGCAGTCCATCAGCATAGATGTCACCCTGGTGTGTGTCCCAGAGTCTGAGCTCTGGGCGGCCGTCAGGCGCAACCATTGAAATAAGTAAATCATATCACTCATCCCTCCTGTCAGGTCTTCACTGGTTCTTCTCTGTTCTCTGCAGGTGGCGTGAAGCCAGTTGGCAAACATACAGACGACCACGACATTGTCCACCTCATGTGAGTGTCACACTTGTGTCATCAAGTATTGTGGGACCAGGGTTTTTATCCGTTCAATCTCTTAATCTAACAGTGGTAAATAATTCTTTATAAATTGTTCTGATGTCAGGCTTAGTTGTTTGAATATGTTTGATTTAAGAAAGGAAGCTAATTCCGTACATAGGTTTTTATTACATCATAAATGTTTTAGTATGGTATTTATTTTATTATGTAATAAAATAATTAATTTAATTAATTTTAATATATCATCTATTATCTTAATATCTAATACATTGTCATGTATCTTAATTACTTTTTAAATGTGTATACACTTTCGTTTTAGTTTATAATTTCTTAAATATTTCGTGTTCATTTTATATTGTGTATAACCTCATATGAATGAGCTACTACCAGAAATGTTAGTATTAATAAAATAATAATTCATTATAACAAATGTCAACTCTACTACATTACCACACATTCCTGACATGGTTTTGTTACTAGTTTTGTCTGTGTCACACTACAGGTTCAAATGTGATGAGTGTCAGGCGTTTATAGTCGGTACTCGCATCCACTGCACTGTCTGTGAAGACTTTGACCTGTGTCTTGGATGTCAGCATGCCGGGCGCTACCCTGTGTGGTAGGTTCATGTTTAGACCCTAGACGTTGACCTGTGTCTGTGTGGTAGGTTCATGTTTAGACCCTAGACGTTGACCTGTGTCCATGTGGTAGGTTCATGTTTAGACCCTAGACTTTGACCTGTGTCCATGTGGTAGGTTCATGTTTAGACCCTAGATGTTGACCTGTGTCCATATGGTAGGTTCATGTTTAGACCCTAGATGTTGACCTGTGTCCTTGTGGTAGGTTCATGTTTAGACCCTAGACGTTGACCTGTGTCCGTGTGGTAGGTTCATGTTTAGACCCTAGACGTTGACCTGTGTCCTTGTGGTAGGTTCATGTTTAGACCCTAGAGTTGACCTGTGTCCCTTGGTAGGATTCATGTTTAGACCCTAGACTTGACCTGTGTCCATGTGTGAGTCGTTCATGTTTAGACCCTAGATTGATCTGTCCATGTGTAGGTTCATGTTTAGACCCTAGACGTTGACCTGTGTCCATGTGGTAGGTTCATGTTTAGACCCTAGACTTTGACTTGTGTCCGTGTGGTAGGTTCATGTTTAGACCCTAGACGTTGACTTGTGTCCGTGTGGTAGGTTCATGTTTAGACCCTAGACATTGACCTGTGTCCTTGTGGGAGGTTCATGTTTAGACCCTAGACTTTGATCTGTGTCCATGTGGTAGGTTCATGTTTAGACCCCAGACTTTGACTTGTGTCCGTGTGGTAGGTTCATGTTTAGACCCCAGACTTTGACTTGTGTCCGTGTGG
>JAODUO010000979.1:160000-185000 GCA_025642075.2 Ridgeia piscesae
CTTTATTTTAGAAAATATAGCATATTGTGAAGCATTCAACATTGTGAATAATATAGCTACGTTTATTCAAAATCTTAAAAGCTCCCAGTATTCCCTGCAAAGGGGTAAAACTGCAGTCATCCCTAAGGCAAATACATCCAAATATGGACATAAAGCCATCACGTGTGATGGGCTTTGGATCTGGAACAGTCTGCCAAATGAACTACAAAAAAGTGAAAACTACGGCAAGTTCCACAGACTGATCCGGAAATGGGACAGTCCCTCATGCAACTGATCAGCATGTAGGTAAACGGCCAGTATGCCTATCGTCATGCCAAATTTTATTAACAGGTATTTATTATATATGTGCATGTATTTCTTTTACTTTCCTCAGTTTGTTTCTTTTTTATCAATTAATTTTAATGTTGTTATGTCTTGCTGCTTTACACTTGTTTGTTGGAAAATCTCAGATGAGCTAATATTATGCAATGGCGATGTGAACTAACAACATTAAACAAAGCTTCTTGGATGTCATTGTTTGTGTTGACAGACCCCACTCGCAGACGATGTCAGCAGCATCTTCACATCGGAGGAGTTTCTGCAGCTTCTCTTCTCCATCGCACGGTGAGACACGGACACAACTCACTGGCAAACAGATTATCTGTTTAGGAGAAAAACAGATGATTTGTTTGGGAGAAAAACAGATCGTCTGCTTAGGAGAAAACAGATCATCTGTTTAGGAGAAAAACAGACCATCTGTTTAGGAGAAAACAGATCATCTGTTTAGGAGAAAAACAGATGATTTGTTTGGGAGAAAAACAGATCGTCTGCTTAGGAGAAAACAGATCATCTGTTTAGGAGAAAAACAGACCATCTGTTTAGGAGAAAACAGATCATCTGTTTAGGAGAAAAACAGATCATCTGTTTAGGAGAAAAACAGACCATCTGTTTAGGAGAAAACAGATCATCTGTTTAGGAGAAAAACAGATGATTTGTTTGGGAGAAAAACAGATCGTCTGCTTAGGAGAAAACAGATCATCTGTTTAGGAGAAAAACAGACCATCTGCTTAGGAGAAAACAGATCATCTGTTTAGGAGAAAAACAGACCATCTGTTTAGGAGAAAACAGATCATCTGTTTAGGAGAAAAACAGATGATTTGTTTGGGAGAAAAACAGATCGTCTGCTTAGGAGAAAACAGATCATCTGTTTAGGAGAAAAACAGACCATCTGTTTAGGAGAAAACAGATCATATGTTTAGGAGAAAAACAGATCATCTGTTTAGGAGAAAAACAGATGATTTGTTTGGGAGAAAAACAGATCATCTGTTTAGGAGAAAAACAGATGATCTGTTTGGGAGAAAAACAGATCATCTGTTTAGGAGAAAAACAGATCATCTGTTTAGGAGAAAAACAGATCATCTGTTTGGGAGAAAAACAGATCGTCTGTTTAGGAGAAAAACAGATTGTCTATTTAGGAGAAAAACAGATCGTCTGTTTAGGAGAAAAACAGATTGTCTGTTTAGGAGAAAAACAGATCGTCTGTTTAGGAGAAAAACAGATCATATGTTTAGGAGAAAAACAGATGATTTGTTTGGGAGAAAAACAGATCACCTGTTTGGGAGAAAAACAGATCATCTGTTTACGAGAAAAACAGATCATCTGTTTAGGAGAAAAACAGATGATTTGTTTGGGAGAAAAACAGATCATCTGTTTGGGAGAAAAACAGATCATCTGTTTAGGAGAAAAACAGATGATCTGTTTGGGAGAAAAACAGATTGTCTGTTTGGGAGAAAAACAGATCATCTGTTTAGGAGAAAAACAGATCATCTGTTTAGGAGAAAAACAGATTGTCTGTTTAGGAGAAAAACAGATCATCTGTTTAGGAAAAAACAGATGATTTGTTTGGGAGAAAAACAGATCGTCTGTTTAGGAGAAAAACAGATCATCTGTTTAAGAGAAAAACAGATCGTATGTTTAGGAGAAAAACAGATCATCTGTTTAAGAGAAAAACAGATCGTATGTTTAGGGAAAAAAACAGATCGTCTGTTTAGGAGAAAAACAGATCATCTGTTTGGGAGAAAAACAGATCGTCTGTTTAGGAGAAAAACAGATCATCTGTTTAGGAGAAAAACAGATGATTTGTTTAGGAGAAAAACAGATCATCTGTTTAGGAGAAAAACAGATGATTTGTTTGGGAGAAAAACAGATCGTCTGTTTGGGAGAAAAACAGATGATTTGTTTAGGAGAAAAACAGATGATCTGTTTGGGAGAAAAACAGATTGTCTGTTTGGGAGAAAAACAGATCATCTGTTTAGGAGAAAAACAGATCATCTGTTTGGGAGAAAAACAGATCGTCTGTTTAGGAGAAAAACAGATCATCTGTTTGGGAGAAAAACAGATCATCTGTTTAGGAGAAAAACAGATGATTTGTTTAAGAGAAAAACAGATCATCTGTTTAGGAGAAAAACAGATGATTTGTTTGGGAGAAAAACAGATCGTCTGTTTGGGAGAAAAACAGATGATTTGTTTAGGAGAAAAACAGATGATCTGTTTGGGAGAAAAACAGATTGTCTGTTTGGGAGAAAAACAGATCATCTGTTTAGGAGAAAAACAGATGATTTGTTTGGGAGAAAAACAGATTGTCTGTTTAGGAGAAAAACAGATCATCTGTTTAGGAGAAAAACAGATGATTTGTTTGGGAGAAAAACAGATCATCTGTTTGGGAAAAAACAGATGATTTGTTTGGGAGAAAAACAGATCACCTGTTTGGGAGAAAAACAGATCATCTGTTTACGAGAAAAACAGATCATCTGTTTAGGAGAAAAACAGACCATCTGTTTAGGAGAAAACAGATCATCTGTTTAGGAGAAAAACAGATGATTTGTTTGGGAGAAAAACAGATCGTCTGCTTAGGAGAAAACAGATCATCTGTTTAGGAGAAAAACAGACCATCTGTTTAGGAGAAAACAGATCATCTGTTTAGGAGAAAAACAGATGATTTGTTTGGGAGAAAAACAGATCGTCTGCTTAGGAGAAAACAGATCATCTGTTTAGGAGAAAAACAGACCATCTGCTTAGGAGAAAACAGATCATCTGTTTAGGAGAAAAACAGACCATCTGTTTAGGAGAAAACAGATCATCTGTTTAGGAGAAAAACAGATGATTTGTTTGGGAGAAAAACAGATCGTCTGCTTAGGAGAAAACAGATCATCTGTTTAGGAGAAAAACAGACCATCTGTTTAGGAGAAAACAGATCATATGTTTAGGAGAAAAACAGATCATCTGTTTAGGAGAAAAACAGATGATTTGTTTGGGAGAAAAACAGATCATCTGTTTAGGAGAAAAACAGATCATCTGCTTAGGAGAAAACAGATCGTCTGTTTAGGAGAAAAACAGATCATCTGTTTAAGAGAAAAACAGATCGTATGTTTAGGGGGAAAAAACAGATCGTCTGTTTAGGAGAAAAACAGATCATCTGTTTGGGAGAAAAACAGATCATCTGTTTAGGAGAAAAACAGATCATCTGTTTAGGAGAAAAACAGATGATTTGTTTGGGAGAAAAACAGATCATCTGTTTAGGAGAAAAACAGATGATTTGTTTGGGAGAAAAACAGATCATCTGTTTAGGAGAAAAACAGATCATCTGTTTGGGAGAAAAACAGATCATCTGTTTGGGAGAAAAACAGATCGTCTGTTTAGGAGAAAAACAGATTGTCTGTTTAGGAGAAAAACAGATCGTCTGTTTAGGAGAAAAACAGATTGTCTGTTTAGGAGAAAAACAGATCGTCTGTTTAGGAGAAAAACAGATCATATGTTTAGGAGAAAAACAGATGATTTGTTTGGGAGAAAAACAGATCACCTGTTTGGGAGAAAAACAGATCATCTGTTTACGAGAAAAACAGATCATCTGTTTAGGAGAAAAACAGATGATTTGTTTGGGAGAAAAACAGATCATCTGTTTGGGAGAAAAACAGATCATCTGTTTAGGAGAAAAACAGATGATTTGTTTGGGAGAAAAACAGATCGTCTGTTTGGGAGAAAAATAGATCATCTGTTTAGGAGAAAAACAGATGATCTGTTTGGGAGAAAAACAGATTGTCTGTTTGGGAGAAAAACAGATCATCTGTTTAGGAGAAAAACAGATCATCTGTTTAGGAGAAAAACAGATTGTCTGTTTAGGAGAAAAACAGATCATCTGTTTAGGAGAAAAACAGATGATTTGTTTGGGAGAAAAACAGATCGTCTGTTTAGGAGAAAAACAGATCATCTGTTTAGGAGAAAAACAGATGATTTGTTTGGGAGAAAAACAGATCATCTGTTTAGGAGAAAAACAGATCATCTTTGGGAGAAAAACAGATGTCTGTTTGGGAGAAAAACAGATCAGTCTGTTTGGGAGAAAAACAGATCATTGTTTAGGAGAAAAACAGATGATCTGTTTGGAGAAAAACAGATTGTCTGTTTAGGAGAAAAACAGATCATCTGTTTAGGAGAAAAACAGATGATTTGTTTGGGAGAAAAACAGATCGTCTGTTTGGGAGAAAAACAGATGATTTGTTTAGGAGAAAAACAGATGATCTGTTTGGGAGAAAAACAGATTCTCTGTTTGGGAGAAAAACAGATCATCTGTTTAGGAGAAAAACAGATGATTTGTTTGGGAGAAAAACAGATCATCTGTTTAGGAGAAAAACAGATCATCTGTTTAGGAGAAAAACAGATGATTTGTTTGGGAGAAAAACAGATCATCTGTTTGGGAGAAAAACAGATCATCTGTTTAGGAGAAAAACAGATGATCTGTTTGGGAGAAAAACAGATCGTCTGTTTGGGAGAAAAACAGATCATCTGTTTAGGAGAAAAACAGATCATCTGTTTAGGAGAAAAACAGATCGTCTGTTTAGGGAGAAAAACAGATCATCTGTTTAGGAGAAAAACAGATCATCTGTTTGGGAGAAAAACAGATCGTCTGTTTAGGAGAAAAACAGATCATCTGTTTAGGAGAAAAACAGATGATTTGTTTGGGAGAAAAACAGATCATCTGTTTAGGAGAAAAACAGATCGTTTGGAGAAAAACAGATCTCTGTTTAGGAGAAAAACAGATCGATCTGTTTGGGAGAAAAACAGATCATCTGTTTAGGAGAAAAACAGATCATCTGTTTAGGAAAAAACAGATCGTCTGTTTAGGAGAAAAACAGATCATCTGTTTGGGAGAAAAACAGATCGTCTGTTTAGGAGAAAAACAGATCATCTGTTTGGGAGAAAAACAGATTGTCTGTTTAGGAGAAAAACAGATCATCTGTTTAGGAGAAAAACAGATCGTCTGTTTAGGAGAAAAACAGATCATCTGTTTGGGAGAAAAACAGATCATCTGTTTGGGAGAAAAACAGATCATCTGTTTAGGAGAAAAACAGATGATTTGTTTGGGAGAAAAACAGATCGTCTGTTTAGGAGAAAAACAGATCATTTGTTTAGGAGAAAAACAGATCGTCTGTTTAGGAGAAAAACAGATCGTCTGTTTAGGAGAAAAACAGATGATTTGTTTGGGAGAAAAACAGATCATAAGTTTAGGAGAAAAACAGATCATCTGTTTGGGAGAAAAACAGATCATCTGTTTGGGAGAAAAACAGATCATCTGTTTAGGAGAAAAACAGATCATCTGTTTAGGAGAAAAACAGATGATTTGTTTGGGAGAAAAACAGATCATCTGTTTGGGAAAAAAACAGATCATCTGTTTGGGAGAAAAACAGATCGTCTGTTTAGGAGAAAAACAGATCATCTGTTTAGGAGAAAAACAGATCGTCTGTTTAGGGAGAAAAACAGATCGTCTGTTTGGAGAAACAGATCATCTGTTTGGGAGAAAAACAGATCATCTGTTTAGGAGAAAAACAGATCATCTGTTTAGGAGAAAAACAGATGATTTGTTTGGGAGAAAAACAGATCATCTGTTTGGGAGAAAAACAGATCATCTGTTTAGGAGAAAAACAGATCATCTGTTTAGGAGAAAAACAGATCGATTCTGTTTGGGAGAAAACAGATCATCTGTTTAGGAAAAAACAGATCATCTGTTTAGGAGAAAAACAGATATCTGTTTGAAAAAAACAAGTTCAGATCATCTGTTTAGAGAAAAAACAGATGTAATTTTTTGCAATTCTGCTTAAAAGAAATCTAACAGATCATCTGTTTAGTTCACAGATGACAAACTGAGATCTGTTTTTTAAAGATCTTTTTGTTGAAAAGATCATCTGTTTTGGAAATTCAGATCATCTGTTTGTTTGGAGAAAAACAACTGTCTTTAAAGAGATATTAAACAGATCGTCTGTTTAAGAGAAAAACAGATCGTATGTTTAGGAAAAAACAGATCGTCTGTTTAGGAGAAAAACAGATCGTCTGTTTAGGAGAAAAACAGATGATTTGTTTGGGAGAAAAACAGATCATAAGTTTAGGAGAAAAACATATCATCTGTTTGGGAGAAAAACAGATGATTTGTTTGGGAGAAAAACAGATCATAAGTTTAGGAGAAAAACATATCATCTGTTTAGGAGAAAAACAGATGATTTGTTTGGGAGAAAAACAGATCATCTGTTTGGGAGAAAAACAGATTGTCTGTTTGGGAGAAAAACAGATCGTCTGTTTAGGAGAAAAACAGATCATCTGTTTAGGAGAAAAACAGATCATCTGTTTGGGAGAAAAACAGATCATCTGTTTGGGAGAAAAACAGATCATCTGTTTAGGAGAAAAACAGATCATCTGTTTAGGAGAAAAACAGATGATTTGTTTGGGAGAAAAACAGATCGTCTGTTTGGGAGAAAAACAGATCACCTGTTTAGGAGAAAAACAGATCATCTGTTTAGGAGAAAAACAGATGATTTGTTTGGGAGAAAAACAGATCATCTGTTTAGGAGAAAAACAGATCGTTTGTTTAGGAGAAAAATAGATAATCTGTCTAGAAAAAAGGATCATATGCTTACAAGATCATCTGTTTAGAAGAAAAATGTATAGCCTGAGATGTAATTTTTTGCAATTCCTGCTGTAAAAGAAATCTAAAATTTTTCCACTGTTTTAGTTCACAGATGACAAACTTGTTAAATCTTGTTAAATCTTTACAATGATACTTTATTTGTTGAAATATGTTCAATAGTTTTGGAATCATTTCGTAGGTATTTTGTGTTGTTTGTTGAGTAAAATAAACTGATCTTTGAAAGATAAGATATTAAGGCATTCATTTTTTAATCAATGCTTTACCGTTTAATTTACCCACAATTCTACTATGCATAAGTTTATTTATATAGAATTTTGCCATATACCGGGTTTGAAGGTGTGTAAGTAAAGTTTATTTTTTAAATTGTTGTTTCTAGTGGGAAGAGTGGCCATGAAATGAACACACAACATCTTGCAATGGGACTCATTGGGAAGTTGCTGCAGCGGACCGCAACCAGTTGCAAGGTGAGATGACTGGACAGTCGGTGGTGCCACCTGGTGAGATGACTGGACAGTCGGTGGTGCCACCTGGTGAGATGACTGGACAGTCGGTGGTGCCATCTGGTGAGATGACTGGACAGTCGGTGGTGCCACCTGGTGAGATGACTGGACAGTCGGTGGTGCCATCTGGTGAGATGACTGGACAGTCGGTGGTGCCATCTGGTGAGATGACTGGACAGTCGGTGGTGCCACCTGGTGAGATGACTGGACAGTCGGTGGTGCCATCTGGTGAGATGACTGGACAGTCGGTGGTGCCACCTGTTGGTGAACCCTCTTTACCTGGCAACCAGTTGCAAGGTGAGATGACTGGACAGTCTGTGGTGCCACCTGGTGAGATGACTGGACAGTCGGTGGTGCCACCTGGTGAGATGACTGGACAGTCGGTGGTGCCACCTGTTGATGAACCCTCTTTACCTGGCAACCAGCTCCAGGACTGGATTTAAAAGTATCCTTTCTGATGGACATTGTTATGTGTTTTACCTGCAGCTTAGATTATTGTGAGGTTGTTCTATATCCTCAATGTGAAGTCCGATGCTGGTCATTACAGTTCTGAGGACTCTTACTAAGATAAAATCACAACAAAAATTCATCTATATACAGAATAAAAGAGCTTTTAAAAAAATTCAAACAAACTGTAATCATATTACAAAGGATACTATTTCTGTGACACTGACACAACATTCCCGGTGGCGCATCCAAAATTTGTCAGATTACAAGAGAATTTGTCTTTACAAGAGAACTGTCAATGAGCAAACATCCAAGAGAACTGTCAATGAGCAAACATCCAAGAGAACTGTCAATGAGCAAACATCCAAGAGAACTGTCAATGAGCAAACATCCAAGAGAACTGTCAATGAGCAAACATCCAAGAGAACTGTCAATGAGCAAACATCCAAGAGAACTGTCAATGAGCAAACATCCAAGAGAACTGTCAATGAACAAATCATTTTACAGAATTTTTAATCATGTTAATGAAATGATTGCTTTAAAAAATGTCTCGTGAAAAAAATGACAGGATGTATGAGACAAGGAATGTTTCAGATCGTGGATGCTGCTCTGGGAGGGAGCTCTGGAGAGGATGAGGAAGAGGAGGAGGAGAAACCTTACGGGCACAAGACAGCAGAGTTCCTCTTCTCTTTTGGGGCCACCTGTCTTGAGAGGTCAGTTGTACTGTCAGCTCTGAGACCTATGTCAGGTTATGATGTTTTGAATCTACGTCCAACAACGCCCGGCAGAAAACATTTGAATGAGAAAGTTCATTGACCCCCACAGTCCATGATTTCTCAACATACACAACAAAATATTTTAAATTTATGAACCCTGTTCTGTTCATAATTGCTGTATTTGTAATTTATAATATATACTAACATGTTATACGTATGTAGCTAGGTGTAAGTCAGAGTGTACACCAGCAAATGGAATAAGTATTTGTATATTGATACATTGAGTAATCATAAACTCTTTAAAATATGTCTCATTTTCTTCTGATTGTATCATGTAAATTATGTTATTGTTTATATTGTTTTGGTGATTGTATCTGTGTCATGTGCGTGCGTGCGTGCGTGCGTGCGTGCGTGCGTGCGTGCGTGCGTGCGTGCGTGCGTGCGTGCGTGCGTGCGTTTTGTCAGGAGTGGACTTGAGTGGGCCAACTCCATGGCTGGCATCCTGCAGCAGTTGTTCAGTTTTGTTTGTTTTGGCAGGGGTGGACTTGAGTGGGCCAACTCCATGGCTGGCATCCTGCAGCAGTTGTTCAGTTCTGTTTGTTTTGGCGGGAGTGGACTTGAGTGGGCCAACTCCAGGCTGGCATCCTTCAGCAGTTGTTCAGTTCTGTTTGTTTTGGCAGAAGTGGACTTGAGTGGGCCAACTCCAAGGCTGGCATCCTGCAGCAGTTGTTCAGTTCTGTTTGTTTTGGCAGAAGTGGACTTGAGTGGGCCAACTCCAAGGCTGGCATCCTGCAGCAGTTGTTCAGTTCTGTTTGTTTTGGCAGGGGTGGACTTGAGTGGGCCAACTCCAAGGCTGGCATCCTGCAGCAGTTGTTCAGTTCTGTTTGTTTTGGCACGAGTGGACTTGAGTGGGCCAACTCCACGGCTGGCATCCTGCAGCAGTTGTTCAGTTCTGTTTGTTTTGGCAGGAGTGGACTTGAGTGGGCCAACTCCATGGCTGGCATCCTGCAGCAGTTGTTCATTTCTGTTTGTTTTGGCAGGAGTGGACTTGAGTGGGCCAACTCCATGGCTGGCATCCTGCAGCAGTTGTTCAGTTATGTTTGTTTTGGCACGAGTGGACTTGAGTGGGCCAACTCCATGGCTGGCATCCTGCAGCAGTTGTTCAGTTATGTTTGTTTGGGCAGGAGTGGACTTGAGTGGGCCAACTCCATGGCTGGCATCCTGCAGCAGTTGTTCAGTTCGGTTTGTTTTGGCAGGAGTGGACTTGAGTGGGCCAACTCCATGGCTGGCATCCTGCAGCAGTTGTTCAATTCAGCGCCATGGCGAAACATACTGCTGGATCATCTCTCTCAGAGCATCAGCAATCTGAAGCAGGTAACATGGCATCCTTGACTCTACACATCACACATCACCCTTCCTCTCCTCCCTTTCATCCAAACTCTCCCTCCTCCCACCCTTCCTCTCACCCCTTTCATCCACCCTCTCCTTCCTCCCACCCTTCCTCTCACCCCTTTCATCCAACCTCTCCCTCCTCCCACCCTTCCTCTCACCCCTTTCATCCAACCCCTCCCTCCTCCCACCCTTCCTCTCAACCCTTTCCTCCAACCCTCTCTCCACCCACCCTTCCTCTCACCCCTTTCCTCCAACCCCTCCCTCCTCACACCCTTCCTCTCAACCCTTTCCTCCAACCCTCCGTCCTCACACCCTTCCTCTCAACCCTTTCCTCCAACCCTCTCTCCACCCACCCTTCCTCTCACCCCTTTCCTCCAACCCCTCCCTCCTCACACCCTTCCTCTCAACCCTTTCCTCCAACCCTCCCTCCTAACACCCTTCCTCTCAACCCTTTCCTCCAACCCCGCTCCTCCCACCCTTCCTCTCACCCCTTTCCTCCAACCCCTCCCTCCTCCCACCCTTCCTCTCACCCCTTTCCTCCAACCCCTCCTCCTCCCACCCTTCCTCTCACCCCTTTCCTCCAACCCCTCCCTCCCACCCTTCCTCTCACCCCTTTCCTCCAACCCCTCCCTCCTCCCACCCTTCCTCTCACCCCTTTCCTCCAACCCCTCCCTCCTCCCACCCTTCCTCTCACCCCTTTCCTCCAACCCCTCCCTCCCACCCTTCCTCTCACCCCTTTCCTCCAACCCCTCCCTCCTCCCACCCTTCCTCTCACCCCTTTCCTCCAACCCCTCCCTCCTCCCACCCTTCCTCTCACCCCCTCCTCTCACCCCTTTCCTCCAACCCCTCCCTCCTCCCACCCTTCCTCTCACCCCTTTCCTCCAACCCCTCCCTCCAACCCTTCCTCTCACCCCTTTCCTCCAACCTCTCCCTCGTCCCACCCTTCCTCTCACCCCTTTCCTCCAACCTCTCCCTCGTCCCACCCTTCCTCTCACCCCTTTCCTCCAACCCCTCCCTCCCACCCTTCCTCTCACCCCTTTCCTCCAACCCCTCCCTCCCACCCTTCCTCTCACCCCTTTCCTCCAACCCCTCCCTCCTCCCACCCTTCCTCTCACCCCTTTCCTCCAACCCCTCCCTCCCACCCTTCCTCTCACCTCTACAGTACATTTTTGCACCAGGTTTTGTTACTATTTTCCTGAACTCACTCAGTTGTGTGTTGATAATAATAACAATTTTGATTGCGTCTTTCTCACAGAGCCAGGATCTGCCGTCTATATTTGCCCTGTTTGTCGTGGCTGGGTTCCCCGAGGTATGTCACTCTTGCAAATGTTGTAGTTACTAGTTGTCACACATCAGTGATGATGACTGCGTTGATTTAAAAAAAATTTATAATAATATTTTTTTATACTCATTTTCAGAATAGTACTGTTTTGAAAGAGGCTTACAATCATGTACAACCTACTATAATATAAATAATATAATTAAACATGTACAAAACTAGAACTCACACAGTGGTCAGTAGGGTAGAGTGCTGGACTGTCATGGAGAGGAACGGGGGTTTTGAACCCTAGTGCCACCAGGTGGTGGTTGTGTATTGCTTTGGCCGCTGTGTCAAAACCAGGGTACTTTTGTTCAGCCTACATTGCGTGTGTGTTTTGGAAGAAGCGCTATAAACCTGTAAGTCTATTTGGTATCTGCATCAGGGGAAGTCAAATCACACAAAAACTATTTTTTTACTCACTCACCATTGTTTTCTGGAAGACATATAATATATGTATATATTCATATAATGGTAGAAGAAAACTAAGAAGGAGATTATGTATAGGTTTTGTAGTAAAAGTTGACTTTTATATAATTTATTATTGCTTTCTGGTACATTTTACCTCATGTTCAAAACAATCACAGACATTGTCACCGATTCATAATCCAATGTATTCAGTTATGTAGGTCTCCTCAGTTGAAGCTCTGAATCAGTCAATTCAGCCTGTTGTGTCTGTCATGCGTGTGACAGGTGCTGTCGATAGGCTGTCATGTGCAGTACACCAAGGGCGGTGCAGACATGAAACGGGGCGTGGTGCTGAAACACTTCCCTGACAAGAACCAGACACTGCTCGTAGACAAGAAGAGTCGTAGACGCCGATGTCTCTGGCTGGTAGGTCAACTCTTGAATCAGATGGAGGTGTATTTTGTATGTCAGCGTTACTGAGAAGTTACAGGTTGATCGAATCAGAATGCAAAGTTTGCACTAAATCATAATGTTATTAATGTATGAATACTACGTCTGTGACCTGTGTGTACGTCTGTGACCTGTGTACGTCTGTGAACTGTGTGTACGTCTGTGACCTGTGTGTACTTCTGTGACCTGTGTGTACGTCTGTGACCTGTGTGTACTTCTGTGACCTGTGTGTTCATCTGACCTGTGTGTACGTCTGTGACGTGTGTGTATGTCTGTGACCTGTGTGTACGTCTGTGACCTGTGTGTACTTCTGTGACCTGTGTGTACATCTGTGACCTGTGTGTACGTCTGTGACCTGTGTGTACATCTGTGACCTGTGTATACTTCTGTGACCTGTGTGTATGTCTGTGACCTGTGTGTATGTCTGTGACCTGTGTGTACATCTGTGACCTGTGTATACTTCTGTGACCTGTGTGTATGTCTGTGACCTGTGTGTACATCTGTGACCTGTGTGTACGTCTGTGACCTGTTTGTACATCTGTGACCTGTGTATACTTCTGTGACCTGTGTGTATGTCTGTGACCTGTGTGTACGTCTGTGACCTGTGTGTACATCTGTAACCTGTGTGTACATATGTGACCTGTGTGTACTTCTGTGACCTGTGTGTTCGTCTGACCTGTGTGTATGTCTGTGACCTGAGTGTACGTCTGTGACCTGTATGTATGTCTGTGACCTGTGTGTACGTCTGTGACCTGTGTGTACGTCTGTGACCTGTGTGTACGTCTGTGACCTGTGTGTACATCTGTGACCTGTGTGTACGTCTGTGACCTGTGTGTACATATGTGACCTGTGTGTACATCTGTGACCTGTGTGTACGTCTGTGACCTGTGTGTACGTCTGTGACATGTGTGCACATCTGTGACCTGTGTGTACGTCTGTGACCTGTGTGTACATATGTGACCTGTGTGTACGTCTGTGACCTGTGTGTACGTCTGTGACCTGTGTGTACATCTGTGACCTGTGTGAACCTCTGTGACCTGTGTGTACGTCTGTGACCTGTGTGTACATATGTGACCTGTGTGTACGTCTGTGACCTGTGTGTACGTCTGTGACCTGTGTGTACGTCTGTGACCTGTGTATACGTCTGTGACCTGTGTGTACATATGTGACCTGTGTGTACGTCTGTGACCTGTGTGTACATCTGTGACCTGTTTGTACGTCTGTGACCTGTGTGTAAGTCTGTGAGCTGTGTGTACGTCTGTGACCTGTGTGTACGTCTGTGACCTGTGTGTACGTCTGTGACTTGTGTGTACGTCTGTGACCTGTGTGTACTTCTGTGACCTGTGTGTACATGTGTGACCTGTGTGTACATCTGTGACCTGTGTGTAAGTCTGTGACCTGTGTGTACGTCTGTGACCTTTGTGTACTTCTGTGACCTGTGTGTACATGTGTGACCTGTGTGTACATTTGTGACCTGTGTGTATGTCTGACCTGTGTGTACGTCTGTGACCTGTGTGTAAGTCTGTGACCTGTGTGTACATCTGTGTGTGTACTGTTTGTGTGGTTTGTTGACATATCATTCTTATTTGTGGCACAGCCCTTTTTGCTGGATCAAATTTGTGCAGAAACAATTTTGTCTATGGTTCGTGTACTTATTATCCATGTATCTGGTAATATATGGTGCATGTATCTATGGTCTATGTATCTATGGTCCGTGTATCTATGGTCCGTGTATCTATGCTCCATGTATCTATGGTCCATGTACATGTGGTCCATGTATATATGGTCCATGTATGTATGGTTCATGTACCCATGGTCCATGGATATATGGTGTATCTATGGTCCGTGTATATGTGGTCCGTGTGTCAATGGTCCATGTATCTATGGTCTATGTACATGTAGTCCATGTATATATGGTCCATGTATGTATGGTTCATGTACCCATGGTGCATGGATATATGGTGTATCTATGGTCCGTGTATCTGTGGTCCGTGTGTCAATGGTCCATGTATCTATGGTCCATGTACATGTAGTCCATGTATCTATGGTCCATGTACATGTAGTCCATGTATATATGGTCCATGTATGTATGGTTCATGTACCCATGGTTCATGGATATATGGTGTATCTATGGTCCGTGTATCTGTGGTCTGTGTGTCAATGGTCCATGTATCTATGGTCCATGTGTCCAGAGCAAGGATGACTACGTGGAGCGTGAAGGTCGTGACATCCAGGTGTTGGACCAGCAACACATCGCAGCCTTCATCTCCATCATCAAGGACATCAGCAACAGGATAGGGTCAGGTGGGACAGTGACAGTGACACTGGTGACACTCACAGCCAGTGCTGTAGGACACACACACATTGTCTCAACACCACACTGTAAATGTGTCACACATACGTCTGCACAGCAGAATGGTATTGCCAAAATTGCACCTTATTCACATACAAAAATAGTTTATTGTTAACAGGTTGTGCGTTGTTATGAGTGGAAAGACAAAGATTGCTAAAATATTGTGTTAATTGGTATGGACAATGTCATAATTGAGTGTTCACTGTTGAGAGGTATGCATTGCAGTGAGTGGTGACTATATCAATGCTGGGAATGTGTTCACTGTTGAGAGGTGTGTGTTGCAGTGAATGGTGACAATATCAATGCTGAGAATGTGTTCACTGTTGAGAGGTGTGTGTTGCAGTGAGTGGTGACAATATCAATGCTGAGAATGTGTTCACTGTTGAGAGGTGTGTGTTGCAGTGAATGGTGACAATATCAATGCTGAGAATGTGTTCACTGTTGAGAGGTGTGTGTTGCAGTGAGTGGTGACAATATCAATGCTGAGAATGTGTTCATTTTTGAGAGGTGTGCATTGCAGTGAGTGGTGACTATATCAATGCTGGGAATGTGTTCACTGTTCAGAGGTGTGCATTGCAGTGAGTGGTGACTATATCAATGCTGGGAATGTGTTCACTGTTCAGAGGTGTGCATTGCAGAGAGTGGTGACTATATCAATGCTGGGAATGTGTTCACTGTTCAGAGGTGTGCATTGCAGTGAGTGGTGACAATATCAATGCTGACAATGTGTTCACTGTTGAGAAGTGTGCGTTGCAGTGAATGGTGACAATATCAATGCTGAGAATGTGTTCACTGTTGAGAGGTGTGTGTTGCAGTGAATGGTGACAATATCAATGCTGAGAATGTGTTCACTGTTGAGAGGTGTGCATTGCAGTGAGTGGTGGCAATATCAATGCTGAGAATGTGTTCACTGTTGAGAGGTGTGCATTGCAGTGAGTGGTGACAATATCAATGCTGAGAATGTGTTCACTGTTGAGAGGTGTGCATTGCAGTGAGTGGTGTCAATATCAATGCTGAGAATGTGTTCACTGTTGAGAGGTTTGCGTTGCAGTGAATGCTGACAATATCAATGCTGAGAATGTGTTCACTGTTGAGAGGTGTGCATTGCAGTGAGTGGTGACAATATCAATGCTGAGAATGTGTTCACTGTTGAGAGGTGTGCATTGCAGTGAGTGGTGGCAATATCAATGCTGAGAATGTGTTCACTGTTGAGAGGTGTGCATTGCAGTGAGTGGTGACAATATCAATGCTGAGAATGTGTTCACTGTTGAGAGGTGTGCGGTGCAATGAATGGTGACAATATCAATGCTGAGAATGTGTTCACTGTTGAGAGGTGTGCATTGCAGTGAGTGGTGGCAATATCAATGCTGAGAATGTGTTCACTGTTGAGAGGTGTGCATTGCAGTGAGTGGTGACAATATCAATGCTGAGAATGTGTTCACTGTTGAGAGGTGTGCATTGCAGTGAGTGCTGACAATATCAATGCTGAGAATGTGTTCACTGTTGAGAGGTGTGCTTGCAGTGAGTGGTGACAATATCAATGCTGAGAATGTGTTCACTGTTGAGAGGTGTGCGTTGCAGTGAGTGGTGACAATATCAATGCTGAGAATGTGTTCACTGTTGAGAGGTGTGCTTTGCAGTGAGTGGTGACAATATCAATGCTGAGAATGTGTTCACTGTTGAGAGGTGTGCTTTGCAGTGAATGGTGACAATATCAATGCTGAGAATGTGTTCACTGTTGAGAGGTGTGCTTTGCAGTGAATGGTGACAATATCAATGCTGAGAATGTGTTCACTGTTGAGAGGTGTGCTTTGCAGTGAGTGCTGACAATATCAATGCTGAGAGTGTGTTCACTGTTGAGAGGTGTGCTTTGCAGTGAATGGTGACAATATCAATGCTGAGAATGTGTTCACTGTTGAGAGGTGTGCTTTGCAGTGAATGGTGACAATATCAATGCTGAGAATGTGTTCACTGTTGAGAGGTGTCCTTTGCAGTGAGTGCTGACAATATCAATGCTGAGAATCTGTTCACTGTTGAGAGGTGTGCGTTGCAGTGAGTGGTGACAATATCAATGCTGATAATGTGTTCACTGTTGAGAGGTGTGCTTTGCAGTGAATGGTGACAATATCAATGCTGAGAATGTGTTCACTGTTGAGAGGTGTGCTTTGCAGTGAGTGCTGACAATATCAATGCTGAGAATCTGTTCACTGTTGAGAGGTGTGCGTTGCAGTGAGTGGTGACAATATCAATGCTGAGAATGTGTTCACTGTTGAGAGGTGTGCTTTGCAGTGAATGGTGACAATATCAATGCTGAGAATGTGTTCACTGTTGAGAAGTGTGCTTGCAGTGAATGTGACAATATCAATGCTGAGAATGTGTTCACTGTTGAGAGGTGTGTGGTGCAGTGATGGTGACAATATCAATGCTGAGTGTGTTCACTGTTGAGAGGTGTGCTTTGCAGTGAATGGTGCAATATCAATGCTGAGAATGTGTTCACTGTTGAGAGGTGTGCATTGCAGTGAGTGGTGACAATATCAATGCTGAGAATGTGTTCACTGTTGAGAGGTGTGCATTGCAGTGAGTGGTGTCAATATCAATGCTGAGAATGTGTTCACTGTTGAGAGGTGTGCGTTGCAGTGAATGCTGACAATATCAATGCTGAGAATGTGTTCACTGTTGAGAGGTGTGCATTGCAGTGAGTGGTGACAATATCAATGCTGAGAATGTGTTCACTGTTGAGAGGTGTGCATTGCAGTGAGTGGTGGCAATATCAATGCTGAGAATGTGTTCACTGTTGAGAGGTGTGCATTGCAGTGAGTGGTGACAATATCAATGCTGAGAATGAGTTCACTGTTGAGAGGTGTGCGGTGCAATGAATGGTGACAATATCAATGCTGAGAATGTGTTCACTGTTGAGAGGTGTGCTTTGCAGTGAATGGTGACAATATCAATGCTGAGAATGTGTTCACTGTTGAGAGGTGTGCTTTGCAGTGAATGGTGACAATATCAATGCTGAGAATGTGTTCACTGTTGAGAGGTGTGCATTTTCAGTGAGTGGTGACAATATCAATGCTGAGAATGTGTTCACTGTTGAGAGGTGTGCTTGCAGTGAATGGTGACAATATCAATGCTGAGAATGTGTTCACTGTTGAGAGGTGTGCTTTGCAGTGAATGGTGACAATATCAATGCTGAGAATGTGTTCACTGTTGAGAGGTGTGCATTGCAGTGAGTGGTGACAATATCAATGCTGAGAATGTGTTCACTGTTGAGAGGTGTGCATTGCAGTGAGTGGTGACAATATCAATGCTGAGAATGTGTTCACTGTTGAGAGGTGTGCATTGCAGTGAGTGGTGGCAATATCAATGCTGAGAATGTGTTCACTGTTGAGAGGTGTGCGTTGCAGTGAATGCTGACAATATCAATGCTGAGAATGTGTTCACTGTTGAGAGGTGTGCTTTGCAGTGAATGGTGACAATATCAATGCTGAGAATGTGTTCACTGTTGAGAGGTGTGCTTTGCAGTGAGTGGTGACAATATCAATGCTGAGAATGTGTTCACTGTTGAGAGGTGTGCTTTGCAGTGAGTGGTGACAATATCAATGCTGAGAATGTGTTCACTGTTGAGAGGTGTGCGTTGCAGTGAATGGTGACAATATCAATGCTGAGAATGTGTTCACTGTTGAGAGGTGTGCTTTGCAGTGAATGGTGACAATATCAATGCTGAGAATGTGTTCACTGTTGAGAGGTGTGCTTTGCAGTGAGTGCTGACAATATCAATGCTGAGAATCTGTTCACTGTTGAGAGGTGTGCGTTGCAGTGAGTGGTGACAATATCAATGCTGAGAATGTGTTCACTGTTGAGAGGTGTGCTTTGCAGTGAATGGTGACAATATCAATGCTGAGAATGTGTTCACTGTTGAGAGGTGTGCTTTGCAGTGAATAGTGACAATATCAATGCTGAGAATGTGTTCACTGTTGAGAGGTGTGTGGTGCAGTGAGTGGTGACAATATCAATGCTGAGTGTGTTCACTGTTGAGAGGTGTGCTTTGCAGTGAATGGTGACAATATCAATGCTGAGAGTGTGTTCACTGTTGAGAGGTGTGCATTGCAGTGAATGGTGACAATATCAATGCTGAGAATGTGTTCACTGTTGAGAGGTGTGCGTTGCAGTGAGTGGTGACAACGTCAGTGTAGAGAGCTTGTGGGTGCTGTCACTCACCCTCAAGGGGCTGCTGAAGGCGATCCAGAGCACCCCGAGAGTGGACACAGAGCAGGGCGAGGAGCCAGGCATGGGGCAGGGCGAACTCTTCACCCAGGAGTTTGTGCAGTGCTGTGTGCATCTCGCGAAACAGGGCACCGGCTTCAGCAAACTGTGGCTGCTCAAAGACCTCGAGGTAACATCTCTGTCAGGTCAGGGCACTACCTCATCTCATCTCATCTCATCTCATCTCATCTCATCTCATCTCATCTCATCTCATCTCATCTCATCTCATCTCATCTCATCTCATCTCATCTCATCACTTCATTTATTTCAGGGTTTCTCATATGGTGGGTCACATGATGAGTTGCCAGGGGGTCATGAGATGTCTGCAAATGTCAGTTTGTAGAAAGCTGTCGCACTTAGCAAGCCACCATGTAACCATGGGTCATAATATCACCTAACAGCTACACATATAATAAAACTGAAATACATTTAAGGTCCTCTTCAGTAATCAGAGACAATATTTTTTAAATCCACCATTTAGGATGTAGGGGGGGTCAAGGTCACTAAAGATCATGATGACGGGATACTTGGGGAAATCCAGTCGAGAAACACTTATTTATGGTGTTATTTATTATCTTGTGGGGCAAGAGTCACTTCACCTGGTCACGTTGACGAATTCACTCCATCTGTTGTAATCCCCTCCTCCTGGTCCCACTCCTGCCTCGTCATCCTGTCCTTGCCTCCTGGTCCCACTCCTGCCTCGTCATCCCGTCCTTGCCTCCTGGTCCCACTCCTGCCTCGTCATCCCGTCCTTGCCTCCTGGTCCCACTCCTGCCTCGTCATCCCGTCCTTGCCTCCTGGTCCCACTCCTGCCTCGTCATCCCGTCCTTGCCTCCTGGTCCCACTCCTGCCTCGTCATCCCGTCCTTGCCTCTTGGTCCCACTCCTGCCTCGTCATCCCATCCTTGCCTCTTGGTCCCACTCCTGCCTCGTCATCCCGTCCTTGCCTCCTGGTCCCACTCCTGCCTCGTCATCCCATCCTTGCCTCCTTTGGGCCCACTCCTGCCTCGTCATCCCGTCCTTGCCTCCTGGTCCCACTCCTGCCTCGTCATCCCATCCTTGCCTCCTGGTCCCACTCCTGCCTCGTCATCCCGTCCTTGCCTCCTGGTCCCACTCCTGCCTCGTCATCCCGTCCTTGCCTCTTGGTCCCACTCCTGCCTCGTCATCCCGTCCTTGCCTCCTGGTCCCACTCCTGCCTCGTCATCCCATCCTTGCCTCCTTTGGGCCCACTCCTGCCTCGTCATCCCGTCCTTGCCTCTTGGTCCCACTCCTGCCTCGTCATCCCATCCTTGCCTCTTGGTCCCACTCCTGCCTCGTCATCCCGTCCTTGCCTCCTGGTCCCACTCCTGCCTCGTCATCCCGTCCTTGCCTCTTGGTCCCACTCCTGCCTCGTCATCCCGTCCTTGCCTCTTGGTCCCACTCCTGCCTCGTCATCCTGTCCTTGCCTCTTGGTCCCACTCCTGCCTCGTCATCCCATCCTTGCCTCTTGGTCCCACTCCTGCCTCGTCATCCCGTCCTTGCCTCCTTTGGGCCCACTCCTGCCTCGTCATCCCGTCCTTGCCTCTTGGTCCCACTCCTGCCTCGTCATCCCATCCTTGCCTCTTGGTCCCACTCCTGCCTCGTCATCCCGTCCTTGCCTCCTGGTCCCACTCCTGCCTCGTCATCCCATCCTTGCCTCTTGGTCCCACTCCTGCCTCGTCATCCCGTCCTTGCCTCCTGGTCCCACTCCTGCCTCGTCATCCCATCCTTGCCTCCTTTGGGCCCACTCCTGCCTCGTCATCCCGTCCTTGCCTCCTGGTCCCACTCCTGCCTCGTCATCCCGTCCTTGCCTCCTGGTCCCACTCCTGCCTCGTCATCCCGTCCTTGCCTCCTGGTCCCACTCCTGCCTCGTCATCCCGTCCTTGCCTCCTGGTCCCACTCCTGCCTCGTCATCCCATCCTTGCCTCCTGGTCCCACTCCTGCCTCGTCATCCCATCCTTGCCTCCTGGTCCCACTCCTGCCTCGTCATCCCGTCCTTGCCTCCTGGTCCCACTCCTGCCTCGTCATCCCATCCTTGCCTCTTGGTCCCACTCCTGCCTCGTCATCCTGTCCTTGCCTCCTGGTCCCACTCCTGCCTCGTCATCCTGTCCTTGCCTCTTGGTCCCACTCCTGCCTCGTCATCCTGTCCTTGCCTCCTTTGGGCCCACTCCTGCCTCGTCATCCGTCCTTGCCTCCTGGTCCCACTCCTGCCTCGTCATCCCGTCCTTGCCTCTGGTCCCACTCCTGCCTCGTCATCCCGTCCTTGCCTCCTGGTCCCACTCCTGCCTCGTCATCCCGTCCTTGCCTCCTGGTCCCACTCCTGCCTCGTCATCCCGTCCTTGCCTCCTGGTCCCACTCCTGCCTCGTCATCCCATCCTTGCCTCCTGGTCCCACTCCTGCCTCGTCATCCCATCCTTGCCTCCTGGTCCCACTCCTGCCTCGTCATCCATCCTTGCCTCCTGGTCCCACTCCTGCCTCGTCATCCCGTCCTTGCCTCCTGGTCCCACTCCTGCCTCGTCATCCCATCCTTGCCTCTTTGGGCCCACTCCTGCCTCGTCATCCCGTCCTTGCCTCCTGGTCCCACTCCTGCCTCGTCATCCTGTCCTTGCCTCCTGGTCCCACTCCTGCCTCGTCATCCTGTCCTTGCCTCCTGGTCCCACTCCTGCCTCGTCATCCTGTCCTTGCCTCCTGGTCCCACTCCTGCCTCGTCATCCCGTCCTTGCCTCCTGGTCCCACTCCTGCCTCGTCATCCCATCCTTGCCTCCTGGTCCCACTCCTGCCTCGTCATCCTGTCCTTGCATCCTAGTCCCACTCCTGCCTCGTCATCCTGTCCTTGCATCCTGGTCCCACTCCTGCCTCGTCATCCTGTCCTTGCCTCCTGGTCCCACTCCTGCCTCGTCATCCTGTCCTTGCCTCCTGGTCCCACTCCTGCCTCGTCATCCCATCCTTGCCTCCTTTGGGCCCACTCCTGCCTCGTCATCCCATCCTTGCCTCCTGGTCCCATTCCTGCCTCGTCATCCCATCCTTGCCTCCTGGTCCCACTCCTGCCTCGTCATCCCATCCTTGCCTCCTGGTCCCACTCCTGCCTCGTCATCCCGTCCTTGCCTCCTGGTCCCACTCCTGCCTCGTCATCCCATCCTTGCCTCTTGGTCCCACTCCTGCCTCGTCATCCTGTCCTTGCCTCCTGGTCCCACTCCTGCCTCGTCATCCTGTCCTTGCCTCTTGGTCCCACTCCTGCCTCGTCATCCTGTCCTTGCCTCCTGGTCCCACTCCTGCCTCGTCATCCCGTCCTTGCCTCTTGGGCCCACTCCTGCCTCGTCATCCCATCCTTGCCTCCTGGTCCCACTCCTGCCTCGTCATCCCATCCTTGCCTCCTGGTCCCACTCCTGCCTCGTCATCCTGTCCTTGCCCTGTCCCACTCCTGCCTCGTCATCCTGTCCTTGCCTCCTGGTCCCACTCCTGCCTCGTCATCCCATCCTTGCCTCCTGGTCCCACTCCTGCCTCGTCATCCCATCCTTGCCTCCTGGTCCCACTCCTGCCTCGTCATCCTGTCCTTGCCTCCTGGTCCCACTCCTGCCTCGTCATCCCATCCTTGCCTCCTGGTCCCACTCCTGCCTCGTCATCCCATCCTTGCCTCCTGGTCCCACTCCTGCCGCGTCATCCCATCCTTGCCTCCTGGTCCCACTCCTGCCTCGTCATCCTGTCCTTGCCTCTTGGTCCCACTCCTGCCTCGTCATCCTGTCCTTGCCTCCTGGTCCCACTCCTGCCTCGTCATCCCGTCCTTGCCTCCTGGTCCCACTCCTGCCTCGTCATCCCGTCCTTGCCTCCTGGTCCCACTCCTGCCTCGTCATCCTGTCCTTGCCTCCTGGTCCCACTCCTGCCTCGTCATCCTGTCCTTGCCTCCTGGTCCCACTCCTGCCTCGTCATCCTGTCCTTGCCTCCTGGTCCCACTCCTGCCTCGTCATCCCGTCCTTGCCTCCTGGTCCCACTCCTGCCTCGTCATCCTGCCCTTGCCTCCTGGTCCCACTCCTGCCTCGTCATCCCGTCCTTGCCTCCTGGTCCCACTCCTGCCTCGTCATCCTGTCCTTGCCTCCTGGTCCCACTCCTGCCTCGTCATCCTGTCCTTGCCTCCTGGTCCCACTCCTGCCTCGTCATCCGTCCTTGCCTCCTGGTCCCACTCCTGCCTCGTCATCCGTCCTTGCCTCCTGGTCCCACTCCTGCCTCGTCATCCCGTCCTTGCCTCCTGGTCCCACTCCTGCCTCGTCATCCCGTCCTTGCCTCCTGGTCCCACTCCTGCCTCGTCATCCTGTCCTTGCCTCCTGGTCCCACTCCTGCCTCGTCATCCTGTCCTTGCCTCCTGGTCCCACTCCTGCCTCGTCATCCTGTCCTTGCCTCCTGGTCCCACTCCTGCCTCGTCATCCTGTCCTTGCCTCCTGGTCCCACTCCTGCCTCGTCATCCTGTCCTTGCCTCCTGGTCCCACTCCTGCCTCGTCATCCTGTCCTTGCCTCCTGGTCCCACTCCTGCCTCGTCATCCTGTCCTTGCCTCCTGGTCCCACTCCTGCCTCGTCATCCTGTCCTTGCCTCCTGGTCCCACTCCTGCCTCGTCATCCCGTCCTTGCCTCCTGGTCCCACTCCTGCCTCGTCATCCCGTCCTTGCCTCCTGGTCCCACTCCTGCCTCGTCATCCTGTCCTTGCCTCCTGGTCCCACTCCTGCCTCGTCATCCGGTCCTTGCCTCCTGGTCCCACTCATGCCTCGTCATCCCGTCCTTGCCTCCTGGTCCCACTCCTGCCTCGTCATCCCGTCCTTGCCTCCTGGTCCCATTCCTGCCTCGTCATCCTGTCCTTGCCTCCTGGTCCCACTCCTGCCTCGTCATCCTGTCCTTGCCTCCTGGTCCCACTCCTGCCTCGTCATCCTGTCCTTGCCTCCTGGTCCCACTCCTGCCTCGTCATCCTGTCCTTGCCTCCTGGTCCCACTCCTGCCTCGTCATCCCGTCCTTGCCTCCTGGTCCCATTCCTGCCTCGTCATCCTGTCCTTGCCTCCTGGTCCCACTCCTGCCTCGTCATCCTGTCCTTGCCTCCTGGTCCCACTCCTGCCTCGTCATCCTGTCCTTGCCTCCTGGTCCCACTCCTGCCTCGTCATCCCGTCCTTTCCCAGATGTTGTCACCTTAATTAAATCTTCTCCTTCTACCAGTCACTTATGTTTTTTCCATTCTCTATTTCTTCTCTCTCCCTCTCTCTTTCACACGCATGCATGCACGCACGCACGTATGCACGCACACTGTTTCCATCCGTCTCTGTCTGCCTCTGTCTACCTCCCTGATACCTTTCCTTTAAGGAGATTCATGATCATCTCACCATTCTGTCTTCTTCATAGTAATAGCATACTAAACTAAATCTAGTCAAATTAATGGAATATTTAAATAAAAAAATTGGATAATCCGTTATTCCAGTATTACTTTACCATTCTTTAAATGACAGTTTCAGAAATTTATGTCAATTACCTTTAATTGATTTGAATGAAGGATTTGTTAAATCACCACGTAATGACACATTTCCCTGTTACCGTCTTCCCTAGATCCTCTCCCTAATGTTGTACACGCGGGATCGTGGGGAGAAGGAGGATGACACAAAGGAAGAGGTGGTGGTGTCAGATGACAGTTTGTCCCTCCCCCCCATGGAGCTCTTCACTGTCCACCAGCGAGTTCTCAGCTCTGACTCCGACATGCCGTCAGACCTCTCCCTGGAGACAGCGCAGAAGTGTCTCGAGGTGAGACTGGCTGTGTCAGACACGTGTGTGTGTACACACTCATGCATACCACACATTCATGCATGTACACACACTCATGCATGTACACACACTCATGCATGTACACACACTCATGCATAACACACATGCATGCATGTACACACACTCATGCATGTACACACACTCATGCATGTACACACACTCATGCATGTACACACACTCATGCATGTACACACACTCATGCATGTACACACTCATGCATGTACACACACTCATGCATGTACACACACTCATGCATGTACACACACTCATGCATGTACACACACTCATGCATGTACACACACTCATGCATGTACACACACTCATGCATGTACACACACTCATGCATGTCACACACTCATGCATGTACACACACTCATGCATGTACACACATCCT
>JAODUO010000979.1:190000-251582 GCA_025642075.2 Ridgeia piscesae
AAGTATTTTCAATATTCATGTATGTGTGTTTTCCATTTCGATTCCAGGTAAACATGGCAATGTCAGTGCTCTATGCAAGACAATTGTTGACGGCGCTGCTTGCCTGATTGGCCGAGTGCTGGTCATGTGATCACTGCAGAACTGATTGGTTGCAAGGAAATTGCCCATGTGCCTTTCGTGTTGGATCTACTGAACACACCTGAAGCCAGCGAATCATTTCAGAAGGTAGACACAATTACAGTTTGAGATTGTAGAGCGCAGTGGCTCAGTAGTAGAGCTTCGGACTCTTGACTAAAAGAACCCGGGTTCAAGTCCTGCTGTGGTGTTAAAACCTTGGGCAAATTTTTTAATTCTAAAATTGCTCCAGTTCACTCAGTGTATAAATGAGTACCTGGCTATAAAAAGTAGTGGTTATGTGTACAAACAGCCTTTCACACATTAATTGTAGCATGTGGCTGGATGCTTCCCAGAGAAGAGATGGTATTTGATTGAACAGGTCTGTCAGGGAAGTAAAGTGTAAAGTGCTTTGAGCAGTCCTGAGGACGGGATACTGCGCTATATAAAACATTACCTTTACATATTTTACATAATGTTTAGATTTGGCTTAAAACACCTCGTTTTAATTCAGACAGTCATGAGAATATTCTTTGATGTTCAGATTTGTGTGATGTTTAAATAGTAAGAAATACATATTTTAAAAAAATCATCAAAACATCATCAAAGGAATGTTGTATTAGTTGAGGTGCAGTGGTCAGAGCTGTGGTCTCTTGATTAAGATCGTGGGATTGAAAGCTGTTTGAATGAGTACCTGACTATAGACAGTGATGGATATTTGTGCATGAATAGTCGTCACACATTAATTGCAGCATAACTGGATGCTTCCAAAGAAGTTGGGATGGTGTCCAGTTGAACAGGTCAACCAGGTAGTCATGTCTGAAGTGCTCTGGTCAGTCCTGGGGACTGGACACAGCACTATTCAAGAACTGTCATAACTAAATAACATATATTTACGAATTGGTCTACATTCCATATGCGCATCAAAAACATGTTTCTCTTAAATTTTTAGGTTGTTCAGAATGTCATCATGCACTGTGACCCCAGTCACATGGTTCCCATAGCGATGACCTCGTGTCAGTTCATGGAGGAGGCAGTCATGTCGAAAGTGACACGTGAGTCACCGCGTCAGTACAACGACCACGCGAGTATCGAGGACCACGTCCAGATCCCTGGTGCCGCCTTCCTCTTTGTCTCCTTCCACGACAGGTATGTCAGTGTCACCATCATTGACAGGTATCTCATTGTCACCTTCCACGACAGGTATGTCAGTGTCACCATCATTGACAGGTATGTCAGTGTCACCATCATTGACAGGTATGTCAGTGTCACCATCATTGATAGGTATCTCATTGTCACCTTCCACGACAGGTATGTCAGTGTCACCACCCATGACAGGTATGTCATTGTCACCTTCCACGACAGGTACGTCAGTGTCACCATCATTGACAGGTATCTCATTGTCACCTTCCACGACAGGTATGTCAGTGTCACCATCCATGACAGGTATGTCATTGTCACCTTCCACGACAGGTACGTCAGTGTCACCATCATTGATAGGTATCTCATCGTCACCTTACATTTCCAGTATATCAGTGTGACCTTCCATTACTGGTATATTAGTGTCACCATCCATGACAGGTATGTCAGTGTCTCCTTTCACAACACATATGTCAGTGTCACCTTCTATGACGATTATGTCATCATCACCATCGGTAACAGTGTCACTTACAATGTCATGAATAAGCGCCATGTGAAGTGTGCTATGTGAAGTGTGCCATGTGAAGTGTACCATGTGAAGTGTGCCATGTGAAGTGCACCCTGTGAAGTGCGCCATGTGAAGTGTGCCATGTGAAGTGTGCCATGTGAAGTATGCCATGTGAAGTGTGCCATGTGAAGTGTGCCATGTGAAGTATGCCATGTGAAGTGCGCCATGTGAAGTGTGCCATGTGAAGGGTGCCATGTGAAGTGCGCCGTGAGAAGTGCGCCATGTGAAGTGCGCCGTGAGAAGTGCGCCATGTGAAGTGTGCCATGTGAAGTGTGCCATGTGAAGTGTGCCACGTGAAGTGTGCCGTGTGAAGTGTGCCGTGTGAGGTGTGCCATGTGAAGTGTGCCGTGTGAAGTGTGCCGTGTGAAGTGTGCCGTGTGAATTGTGTGCCACGTGAAGTGTGCCACGTGAATTGTGTGCCACGTGAAGTGTGCCACGTGAAGTGTGCCACGTGAAGTGTGCCACGTGAAGTGTGCCACGTGAAGTGTGCCACGTGAAGTGTGCCGTGTGAAGTGTGCCGTGTGAAGTGTGCCGTGTGAAGTGTGCCGTGTGCCGTGTGAAGTGTGCCACGTGAAGTGTGCCGTGTGAAGTGTGCCATGTGAAGTGCGCCGTGTGAAGTGTGCCCTGTGAAGTGTGCCGTGTGAAGTGCGCCGTGTGAAGTGTGCCGTGTGAAGTGTGCCGTGTACCATGTGAAGTGTGCCGTGTGAAGTGTGCCGTGTGAAGTGTGCCGTGTGAAGTATGCCATGTGAAGTGTGCCGTGTGAAGTGTGAAGTGTGCCGTGTGAAGTGTGCCGTGTGAAGTGTGAAGTGTGCCGTGTGAAGTGTGCCGTGTGAAGTGTGCCGTGTGAAGTGTGCCGTGTGAAGTGTGCCGTGTGAAGTGTGCCGTGTGAAGTGTGAAGTGTGCCACGTGAAGTGTGCCACGTGAAGTGTGCCGTGTGAAGTGTGCCGTGTGAAGTGTGCCACGTGAAGTGTGCCATGTGAAGTGTGCCACGTGAAGTGTGCCACGTGAAGTGTGCCACGTGAAGTGTGCCACGTGAAGTGTGCCACGTGAAGTGTGCCGTGTGAAGTGTGCCATGTGAAGTGTGCCGTGTGAAGTGTGCCGTGTGAAGTGTGCCGTGTGAAGTGTGAAGTGTGCCGTGTGAAGTGTGCGTGTGAAGTGTGCCGTGTGAAGTGTGAAGTGTGAAGTGTGAAGTGTGAAGTGTGCCGCGTGAAGTGTGCCACGTGAAGTGTGCCGCGTGAAGTGTGAAGTGTGAAGTGTGAAGTGTGAAGTGTGCCGTGTGAAGTGTGCCGTGTGAAGTGTGCCGTGTGAAGTGTGCTGTGAAGTGTGCCGTGTGAAGTGTGCCGTGTGAAGTGTGCCGTGTGAAGTGTGCCGTGTGAAGTGTGCCGTGTGAAGTGTGCCGTGTGAAGTGTGCCGTGTGAAGTGTGCTGTGAAGTGTGCCATGTGAAGTGTGCCGTGTGAAGCACCCAGTGTGGTCCCTGCTGTAGATGTGCGACTACGGAGGAGGGTGACCAGCTGGTGATGTCGACATCAGCCGACTATTCAGAAAACAAACATGTCTTCAGCGGCCCAAAAGAGAACTGGATCAACTTCAAAGTGTCTGGTGAGTACCAACACTAAATGTCACTAATATCAACCAACTCTTCTGTAACTGTTTTACATGGTGACAATGGATGACATATTTCGCTTTGTACCAAGATCTTGTAGTAACCAATCAGTAGATCTCATCTTGTTTCTTCTGACCAGGCCTAGCAAGCAGAAGGACACAGAACACTTTGTGTTTGTTTGTGTCACATGTTTGTTTGTGTCACATGTTTGTTTGTGTCACATGTTTGTTTGTGTCACATGTTTGTTTGTGTCACATGTTTCATGTATGAATTTGACTGACACACACCTATAAACTCAGTAAAATCTATATTTTTAGTAATGAAATCGGAAAAATATACCCAGATATGTGGAATAATTACTTGTTTATCATTGAGGTTTATGAATCAAAATATGGCCAAATATGCCAGTGTTGGTCACGTGACACTGTCAGTGTTTCACCCTCTACTGACTTTGACTCTGATCGTAGGCGACTCACTCTATTACAAGTTTACATCCGAGTGCATGAGCGATGACTGTGGCTACAAGTTCACAGTGACCGGTGGCCTGCTTGACCGCTTCAACACCGGCTACCTCATTCTCAACGGAGTCCTCTCTGTGCCAACAGTTGTCAGGTGGGTGGAACGAGGTAAAGTGAACACACCAGTGGGTAGAATGAGGTAAAGTGAACACACCGGTGGGTAGAACGAGGTAAAGTGAACACACCAGGTGGGTAGAATGAGGTAAAGTGAACACACCGGTGGGTAGAATGAGGTAAAGTGAACACACCGGTGGGTAGAACGAGGTAAAGTGAACACACCGGTGGGTAGAACGAGGTAAAGTGAACACACAGGTGGGTGGAACGAGGTAAAGTGAACACACCAGTGGGTAGAATGAGGTAAAGTGGACACACCGGTGGATAGAACGAGGTAAAGTGAACACACCGGTGAACGAGGTAAAGTGAACACACCAGTGGGTAGAACGAGGTAAAGTGAACACACAGGTGGGTGGAACGAGGTAAAGTGAACACACCAGTGGGTAGAACGCGGTAAAGTGAAACTTAAATTAATCTGCATAGTTAGAGAACGTAGTGGACTCAATATCAAAAATAAATTCAAAGACACGGATTCTGTCAACAAAATGTAAAAAAAATCTACGTTATTGTCAAGATAATTATGCCATCTATAACTGTCATATTGGGTGTTGGAAAAAAATCTGCATGCTTTTTAAATGATGTGTGTTGAGAAATTGGCCCCACTTAGCACAGGCATCACCTCTGTCTGTCACATGTTAGCAGTCTGTTATGTTGTATGTGTGAGAACACCTATTTGTGGGACAATGAAACAGTGTAATGCAATTGTCAAATGTATTAGTGTGGACAAATGTCTTTTCCCACCGAGTATTGCTGGATAAGCCAGTTTGTTACTGAGAGAACGTTGAAGGTAGCATGCTGACTACTGGTGCATACATTTAATAAATCATGAACTTATTTTATACAAAGTTGATTTTTTGCTCGTCCAAAGCAACAAGTCTGTAATGACATGTTATTTTCCAGGTGTTAGTGATCCCATGAATGTATGACCCATAACTTTGTCTACAGGTATTGGAAATTGTGAAATGGTAGTGATGGATGTACTGAATTACAGTTTTATTTGATTAGATCTGTCAATAGGTGCAATAAAATCTATTCCAGATGCATGGCTATGCAGACTGTTTATTACAGACACAATCTTTAGATGGGCAGCAAGCAAGACTTAACACTTGGTTTGGAGCATTGTAATGGGGACTTGTCATTTTCGCTGTCCATTCAAATGTAGAAGCCATGAATAGTACTTTCCATAATTAAACATACTCTAGGATGATTCCAGTGTGAACCTGACCAGACTGCGTGTGTGTGCTGTGGTTACAGAGAGCTGCCTCTGGACGCCCTGTGGAACAGTCTGCTGTACGTGTGTTGTAAGCAAACAGGGCAGCAGCGACTCAAGGCCGTCCAACTCCTGCTCAAAGTGATGCAGACACAGCTCCGGTAGGCCGTCGTCTCACCACTGTTCTTCTCCTCTCTGTGTCATTCGCCGTTTTATAGGTCCTTGCTTTTTGTTTCATTATCCATCTTATTGATCGGGATCCAGTGTGTTACACGTCCTCATCTCGCACTCCCCTGCCGCCTCCAATGATCCATCAAATTGAATTCTCCCATCACAACAGTCAAGATTTTACCAAGTTTGCCACCCAAATAATCCAGTCTAGATGGCAGGTGGACCTGGAAGCTTTTTGGCATCTTGAGAGTCCAAACCTTTTTATCTGTCATGGTATGTGTAGCCCACCATTCCGAGGTGTGTGACGATTTAATCTTTTAACATATTCTTACTACTAGTGCTCACACAGTCAGCTGATAATCTGTTCCATTCATTTAGTCATTTTTGTAAACAAGAACTTTGTTAAATGAAATATACATTAATACATGGCTCCTTTATTTATATAACTCCATGTCCTCTAGTCCTATCTTTCTTAACTGAGAACAAAATACTTATATCATTCAGTATTTTAAACATTTCACTCATTTCACGTCGACCTCCTTGTCACTACTGTTGTTAGGCCTGTCTCATAACTACAACCCTTCAGTTTTTGTATCATACTTACACTTCATTTCCTAACAGTAAAAAATTGTGCAAGTCTTAATGATCATTTAATTCTGTACAAGATGATGTTAGATATGCTATTAAATTTAAGTCAACATGGTAAATGTTATGCAGTACATCTGGGCATGTTTGTATAGAATGCTGTATATATCTAAGAACTCTTTGGCAGTAGATGTGTTTAATCAATGCTCGTTTAAAAATGTCCGGTAGAAAGTTTTATGAAAAATAGGAAATGGGAGCTGAAGGGTTAATCAGCTCCCTTCCAACATGACAAGAATAAGAGCAAAAGTTTACATGAGACACTAGAAAGTCGTGATAATATAATGAATACAATAAATGTAACTAATAGGCATATATATATATATATATATATGCTCATAAATAATATATATATATATACAATAATTATAATAAAATTGTGCATATATTTATTATTTAAAACCAGTAACTAATATAAACAAAACTATCAGTTTTGTAACAAGACTTAGTGTCGCTCTCACAGGACACACCACGATTACAGCGAGTTAATTACTTGCATATCTTGTTGGCTTATTTCAAGTCACACGCCTGTCTTAATTGCATAATTTATAAATTCATCTGCTAGTAAGTGATCTTTGTATTTACTAATATAATAAAATAAATGCAAGCAAACACATAATAGTATGTCTGTTGATTTATTAATAATTTAGTGTTGACGGTGTGTTTGTAGGCCTGGGGCTAGTGAACTCTCCATTGACCTGGGCCTGCTGAAGCCACTTTGGAAGCTCTTCAACACCATGAGCAGGACAAACCCCCCAGAAAGGGGTACAATTGTACCCTCCGTCCTCCGTGCCCTCACAGAGCTGTTTCTCATCGCTGAAAGTCTTGCGTTGGTGAGTGTTTTACCCCAGGGCTAGTTATGGACCGTCCTTCACATTGTATCACCTGATGAATGGTTCACAGCAACTAGTCTGAACTGTTTGTCATCAAATTTCTTAAACCATAACTGTAAGTTTTATAGACATGACTTACGAAATTTCTTTGTGGCTCAATGAACTTATGTAGAAATTCACTGCTGTTCTTTTTCAGTCCTTCAGTAACAGTAAGCTTACATGTTTTCTCCATGACATGTATCTGTTACGCATTTCTTTTACATTGCAAAAACTCAACATGAAAGAATCCAGGCAATGTAAAACCAGCCAGACAGACATCCAGACAGCCAGAGAGACAGACAGACAATGAGAGAGCAATCAAGAAACATGTATTGTTGTTCATCAAGATTTAACAATTCTCAGTATTGGCTTCTGGAAATGTTGTTTGTAGGAGTGGGAGATGACACACGAGTACATGGTGATGCTGTGTTTGTGGGAGTGGGGGATGACACACGAGTACATGGTGATGATGTGTTTGTAGGAGTGGGAGATGACACATGAGTACATGGTGATGCTGTGTTTGTAGGAGTGGGGGATGACACACGAGTACATGGTGATGCTGTGTTTGTAGGAGTGGGGGATGACACACGAGTACATGGTGATGCTGTGTTTGTAGGAGTGGGGGATGACACACGAGTACATGGTGATGCTGTGTTTGTAGGAGTGGGGGATGACACACGAGTACATGGTGATGCTGTGTTTGTAGGAGTGGGGGATGACACACGACTACATGGTGATGCTGTGTTTGTAGGAGTGGGGGATGACACACGAGTACATGGTGATGCTGTGTTTGTAGGAGTGGGGGATGACACACGAGTACATGGTGATGCTGTGTTTGTAGGAGTGGGGGATGACACACGAGTACATGGTGATGCTGTGTTTGTAGGAGTGGGGGATGACACACGAGTACATGGTGATGCTGTGTTTGTAGGAGTGGGGGATGACACACGAGTACATGGTGATGCTGTGTTTGTAGGAGTGGGAGATGACACACGAGTACATGGTGATGCTGTGTTTGTAGGAGTGGGAGATGACACACGAGTACATGGTTATGCTGTGTTTGTAGGAGTGGGGGATGACACACGAGTACATGGTGATGCTGTGTTTGTAGGAGTGGGAGATGACACACGAGTACATGGTGATGCTGTGTTTGTAGGAGTGGGGGATGACACACGAGTACATGGTGATGCTGTGTTTGTAGGAGTGGGAGATGACACACGAGTACATGGTGATGCTGTGTTTGTAGGAGTGGGGGATGACACACGAGTACATGGTGATGCTGTGTTTGTAGGAGTGGGAGATGACACACGAGTACATGGTGATGCTGTGTTTGTAGGAGTGGGGGATGACACACGAGTACATGGTTATGCTGTGTTTGTAGGAGTGGGAGATGACACACGAGTACATGGTGATGCTGTGTTTGTAGGAGTGGGAGATGACACACGAGTACATGGTGATGCTGTGTTTGTAGGAGTGGGGATGACACAGAGTACATGGTGATGCTGTGTTTGTAGGAGTGGGAGATGACACACGAGTACATGGTGATGCTGTGTTTGTAGGAGTGGGAGATGACACACGAGTACATGGTGATGCTGTGTTTGTAGGAGTGGGAGATGACACACGAGTACATGGTGATGCTGTGTTTGTAGGAGTGGGGGATGACACACGAGTACATGGTGATGCTGTGTTTGTAGGAG
Source organism: Ridgeia piscesae (assembly GCA_025642075.2). Taxonomy (NCBI): domain Eukaryota; kingdom Metazoa; phylum Annelida; class Polychaeta; order Sabellida; family Siboglinidae; genus Ridgeia; species Ridgeia piscesae. Next base: position 198,651 of record JAODUO010000979.1, read on the forward strand.
TGGGGGATGACACACGAGTACATGGTGATGCTGTGTTTGTAGGAGTGGGGGATGACACACGAGTACATGGTGATGCTGTGTTTGTAGGAGTGGGGGATGACACACGAGTACATGGTGATGCTGCATGATGAAGAAGATGTCCAGAAGGTGGTCTTCCAGGTGCGTGGTTCTTTCCTAGAATCATCTGTGGTCAAAGCTACATGCCAGGTGGCATACTGGTTAATACATGACATTCTCATTACAGGGATTATGGGTTCAGATTGTTTTAGAGCTGTTTTGAAGGTTGGGCAAATGTGTCACTCCTCGGTGTTCAAGTTCAACCTGCTGTATAAATGAACATTTGATGACGGTGAAGGATATTTGTCTGCGAAGTTGTGTGCAGTGTTGAATGCTCCACAGAAGTTTTGAAATTGAATTCAGTTGAACAGATGTACCAAGGAGCAGTGGACATTTGTCTATCACATAGTATCATCTGTAGTATAACTATTGTGTTACTATTGCGATTGGCGAGATAGTATCATGAAAGCTAAATAGTAAGCTGCAAATATTTCGGTAGTAAACACGTCTAATTACTGTCATTGTTGACGTTGCGCCTGTAAACTTGGTAAATAAGTAAACATTGTGTAGTAAGGTTGAAAAGCACAATACAAATAAACCTGTTGGTGTGTTTGGACAACTGTCCTTACCGTCAGTTGTTCATTGAGGTTTTTTGCTATCGATAGTAAACTATCTATAATATTGCAACACCCTATAGACTGCTGAATGTATTCTTCCACTCCTGGTAGTAGCTGTATACAGCGCTGTATTACAAGAATATACTTTAACACATACCCACAATCTGCCTCTGATGAAACACTGGCTGAACAAGTTATGATTTAGTCCTGCTACCTGTCATCACTTTAATTCTCTTGTTATTTACTGCAATCAGTAATTGTCAATGTCATATACAGAGTGTATGTCCAAATTATTTCCGTTATATCTAGATATAAAAACATATACTTAATAATAATTGCATATTTGTGTTCTTTAATGTATATATAAATTAATTCCAACAAAATTGTATTTCAGGGTCTAAAGAATGTCGCTGCCATTAGCTTGGCACTGGGCTACAAAAACAAAGCAACTGAAGGGTTTGAGGCCCTGAAACTGAAAAAGACAAGTGCAGGAAGCGATAAACTGAAAGGCAAGGAGTTGTCAGCACATAGCAGTCAGGCCCAGTGAAAAACATCATGATGTGTGAAATCACTAGCTGCTGTGCTGACAACACGACGAACCGTACGGTTCCATTAGTCAGTTATTATATTTATTTGCTGACCTTCCTCTGCACATAAATAGATGAAATTGTAAATACACAAAAATGTTTGTGATGTTCTCACGTAGACTATGCATTCTCAGAGATTATTATTGAACAGATTAAGTTGTTATGTTCAGTGTTAGTTTTGTATGTATCGATGATTGATGAACATATTTCTTTACTTAACACTTCAGTATACATAGCATCCTGGTAAGGTTAGTTTACTCGGTCCCACGACAAGAATGTTTGAGTCTTAATTCTACAAGAATGTTTTGTTTCGAGTTTTAATTTAGTTTTGCAAGTAAATTTTTTCAGCATGACAATTGATGCGATGTAAAATGTGCCATAATGATTATCATCTGGTTCATGTGTTGTAAAACTGCCAGAGATTCTACAGCCATGTGCATATGATCATTACAAGTGTACATGGTAAATCACTTGTCTATATATTATGTTACTGACGTACTGTGTGAAGTTTATAACCGTTTCATTATTCATTTGTTACTCTGCCAAGATTAATGATTGAAATAATTGTTATTTATTTGTACAAGCAATGTAACATTCATGTTCCCATTGGCAGTTGTCTTCTAATGTGAGTATTTATTGTTGTAATGACAAAAGTATAATTTTAATTCATGTTTTTAGTTTATCATATGATTTTTGTTAGATATCAAGTTATCACATAGATATCCTCAGTTGACCTTGATAGATTAATACTGAAATTACTCTTGACTGTCCATTGTGACAACTTGTGCTCACAAACTTACAGTATTCACTGTGTGGACAAAATAGCAGAACGATGCAACGCGAATGCTGTTTTGTATGTCATGATTACTGTAAAATCTTCAGTTATATAAATGCAAAAAACAATGACATTGTAAAATAAATAACATTCATTTATATATTGACTTTCCATTCACAGAGTTCAGTGTGCTTCATTTAGCTAAGAACAGTCATTGATTGTCCTTGAGATTTGCTAATTTTTCAGTTCATTCACCAATGAAGTTGATCATCAAAGTGGAGAATTAAAAGTGCCAATAGTCGTTTACAAGATCTGAGATAATCTCATCATTCGCGACCGTCCAGTCATAACCAAACTGGTAGGAGACTTCTGTCTCCAAGCTGCTCACTGACGACTTGTTGGTGACAAGCCAGTTTGTGAAATCAGGTTCCCGGTTTTCCAGTTGTTCTCCATCAATTTCTAGAGACAACTGGTCAGCAGAAATGACAAACTGGGAGAGCTTCCTCTCACTGGCTATCAGCAGAACTGTTGCACTAGAAATGGCAAATCCATACACTAAAGTATGTAAGCGTGTGCATTTGTGAACAAGATCGATGAGCGACGCAGGTAATCGCCGGTCGTTCAACTCTGTGTAATCCTTCGTGGAGTCTTTCGCACAGACAAACGTCTCGAGGGTTTTGTGGTAGTTGTGCGCGATGGTGTCGAGAATGCCCTTTGTAAGCGATGTTGACAGGTCTACTAGTACGATGGTGATGAGTGGAACTTGTGCCGAGAACATTGTCCGCAGAATGGTCAAGTTGTAGAGGACTAGACCGACACAAAAGTTTGGCTTCTGGGCAAGTACGTGCTGCCATAGACCAGGTGAGTATGTGAGAGCGCCGAGGTAGTCGGTGTCCTGAAACAGTGTCAGTCGCTCAAGAGAGTTCGTGCTGAGATGCATCAGGAGGACGTCGGATAACTCCTCACGTCGCACCCGCAGCACGCGTAGCTGTGAGAACTGTGACAGTGACTGTAGCGGCCGATCACGACCATCAAGTGACACGCCTCCAAGCATGAGTTCTCTCACTTTCTCACTGTGCTCGGGCCTGGCTAGCATCGCCAGCAAACAGCTGTGGTGGTCAACCGACCCCCATAGCACAGGCTGCCTGAGAGAGATGTCACGTAACTGGGTGCAGTTCTCCAGGATGTCACCAAACGCTCTCATCACGTCGTCATCCCAGTGAATGTCCCACAGTTTCACATGTTGAAGATGTGGACAAAACGTTGCCACGTTGTTCAGTATTTGATTGATGGCCTGCAGCTGAAACCCTGAATCATATCGTACGTCAATACAAACAGCGCTGATGTACTTTCCATACTTCTGGAGGCATTGAATAAACTGTTGCACGGTGCCTTGTTCACGCGTGTACTGAAGCTCTGACCACGAGGTAGGGTAACACAGATGAGGCTCCCAAGATGGTAGTGTCTCAACAACGGATAACTTATCCTGCCATGGTAGGTAGAGGAGGATACGTGACACAACGAGGGAGGGCAAGTAGTTGAGACGCTGAATGTCGACGGCAGTAATGCCAGAACACATTCTATAACTCTCTTACCTGCAACAAAAACTTATTTCATCATTATTATCATAACAAATGTCATGACTACATACTGACTTGGTTACCATACTCATAGACTTATTATCTACTTCTATGACTACTCTAAACCTAATATTAGACTAGTCAAATCAACACGCGTATTAGGCCTAAACAAAACAATTACGATATTGTTTATTTTATTTTCACAATCACATGGTTACCTCTGTGCAGAGTAATATTCCAGTTTGCACATTAGCTGTTTAAAATCGTTGATAAAACTTACTTTTGAAGAGTGTCTAGGTGATGTTTTTAACTCAGACCTCAACTGACGCTTTATCTTTGAAACCGGCGGCGGCTGTCATTAGACATGATTAGTCATTACAGACTGTGAGGGTGCTGGCCGAAGACACTGCAGGGATCGTATTCTGGACATTTTAAATATATGACCCACGTGTATATTCTTTGTAATTCAGTCATAAATACATGCATCACTCAAGTTAGTGTACAGCCGAGACTGCGAGTACTCGCGACAATGACAGCTCAACACGATAACATATTATCGCCCATCTTACACCTCTAGTTACCAATATATCACTTTTACATAATTACGTACAATTGTGCTAGACAAATTGTAAGCATTTATCCAAAGTCGAAAGTGCCGAAATACTGCTAATGTTAGCGTCATGGCGACCGATCCTTCCCAAACAATTTACAGTACTTCGAGAGATTATGTTCATTCTAGATGGCAACATCACCCCGGCCCATGCGTGGCGCCGTCTGGCGTTGCAAAACGAGTTAGTTATGGCAACGGTCCTGTGTAGCGTTTACATTTTCCGGGCGTTAAATAATATCGGGTGAGGTTTCTGCGCATGCGCGAGTCAGTCGTCATTAGTTACCAATATATAAATATGTTAACGCTTCCCGCATAATCTCATATTAAATACACATACGCACACGCACACACACACAGACATATATATATGCGGTCAAACCTAAATATATTTGTCCAGCGCCAGTTTAGCATCTACAGTAACGTGCCTTGGACGATTTCAGCATTTGTGTGTGTGTGTGTGTGTGTGTGTGTGTGTGTGTGTGTGTGTGTGTGTGTGTGTCAGCGCGCGTGTGTGTGTCTGCGCGCGTGTGTGTGTGAGCGTGTGTGTGTGAGCGTGTGTGTGAGCGTGCGTGCGTGCACGAGGGTGTGTGCGTATGTGTGTTTGCGTGTATGCATGTGTGTGTGTCTGCGTGTGTGTGTGTATATATATATATATATATATATATATAGCGTGCGTGCGTGCGTGCGTGTGTGCGTGCGCGAGGGTTTGTGCGTCTGTGTGTGTGAGTGTGCACACATGGGCAAAAAAACAAAAAACCAGCTCAACTTATGAAATGGAATCAATGTGTGTGCACACAACAAGTATAGTGTTTGCAAAAGGAACACCAGCAGGGTATGAACCTGCCACACACAACACTGAATCGACATTACCCTAAACTATGCAAGTGAACAAAATGATTTAGGGAAACACCTGACAGTGCTTTTGCGTTAAAACAGTGTTTTTATGTTTGCATTGTTCTGAGTATTTTTTTACATATTGTTTTGAAATAATGGTGAAATAGAAACAAATTCTTCTTATATAATGAAAAGGAAAATATGTAAGTTCAAGGTATGTTCGATATTTTCGTTATGTGTTATAGTGTTTTGATAATTGTTTTACTGATGCAGGTACTTTGTCACGTGTTGTGTACACGTATGAAAGGGTGGTAATGTATGCGATTATACTGATTGGGTAGTTGTATTTGTATTTACTGTGTTTCTTAATTATTAAAAAAAATATTAATTTAACATTAATTAATATATCATTGAAAAGATTATAACCAAAGGTTATACCAGATAACATATGTATGTATAAATAAAGGCAAACAAAGTTTAACAAGTATCTTAACATTAAATGATCGCAGTTATTTATTCATACATTGAATGTATTATTATTAATATATTGTAGTTAGATTTATTAACTTATTGACGATTAAAGACATCGTAGTATATTTAAATAGTAAAATGATTGTATTTACTATGAATGAAATAGTTATCATTTAATGTATGCTATTAAATCTTTCACAATTTAAAATAATTCCAGCATTTTTGTAACTTTTATTAATAATAATTATAGTTTTCTGTACGTGCAATAAATTAACTAAATCTTACCGTGAAGCTGAGTTGTGTACGATTAAAACAACAGAAAATACGTTAAACATTAAAAGCAGTTAAAACACTTGAATAGAACACAATACAAGCTTTGAATTTAATTAATATTCATAATATCCAGTAACAATAACAGTCTGTTTGAAAGAAAAACTTTGAAAAAGAAAAATTGAAAGGGAATGAGGAAGTGGGAGACACTGGGTACATAGCCTATAGTACCATTTAATGCACTACTGGGGCCAGAGATACCTCATTGGTTGCTCCTCATAACGCTCCCCTGGCAAGGTTGGTCACAATCCTTACTCCCTCACAACTGACCGACTTCCGCCGGAAGTGTTCCTATGGGAGGGAAATACCTAGCCCAAACCCCGGTGCGCCAGACCGGTTGTGACCCTCCATAGTGCGAGTGTCACTGGTATCCCCCTCCGCCACGTGCGGTCGAAACACTCAGTCAATGAAGGTAGCCATTTTATTTGCCTATAAACCAATGTCCAGCCTTAGCTGGTGAAATTGTGGTGTCAACTTGTAAGACACGTAAGCTGATATATCTGACGTGATGTATGTTGTAGCATTACATTAAAACTTTGCTTATATGCTATGCTATATCATATGATACATCGAACATGTTAACACGCATAACTATAATTATTAATGTTGACTCATGCAGATTCATGGTATGAATAGCGGAAGTTGGGCAACAATATGGCGCACACATCGCCGACGTTTTCTCCTTCATAAAATTAAACAAGGCATTATTTTTAAACGCAGATACATAACCCAGTATATCATAGAGTGAATAATATAACTCGCATTGTTATACGATAATTCATAATTTAAGATAATAAATTGGTGCATTAAAACCTATTAGTTATTTTATTTAATAAATAAATAAAATGCTTACCTACGATTTATATCGACGCAAATCGCAAGTGCATCTATTCATTACATATCAAATACGCTCCCAAGTTAAGTTATGTTTTGATTAAGGAGAAATGGGTTATCTGCGTAATTATATTCACAGTAGAGTGACGCTAACATTTATGCATAATGATAAAAAATTAGTCTTCCGTATGCGTGCTGGTTTGACTATGCTAGTTAGCAATATAGAATGTCGACACTGTACCACATGGCAATATATGTAATGTTCTACCAACAGTTGCATATTGCCGTTCTAAATACAACAACAACATTACACACATAGTCTACCTTAAAGCTCTGTAGCAGTCGTCGCTCTCTTTTTTGGCGTCTGATTTTATATCCCAATGTTTGATGACTCCCAAAGTGCAGCATGTGCAGCTCATTCGAGAACAACTGTCAAAGCGTCAAATGTGTATCGTTTGCTGAATATCATACGATACACTGCACCCGACCCAACACGAATCATCCATAAACACGTAAAGTTGGTCTTGTACTGAAAACCAGAAGAACTGCATTTCGACTACAACTGCACTTCGACGAATCCATGCTTTCGAACGAACGCTTAAGTCATTTGTTTGTAGCAACTCTCAGGTGCAACGCGACAGAGGTTACTAATCATACGTTGTCAATGTGTGTGTGTTCTTGCGCGGGACCAAGAACATACCATTGTCGCAGGCCGCACGTCAGGCTAAGAATGTCCACGGCAGTGGAGCTTTCTATTGTCTGTGTTAATTGACAATGAAACTTGACAGGTATTACCGACGGACAAAACCAGGTTGCTTTGCACAAGTAGTTTCACTCTTCTTGTCGAATGTGCAAATACCAATGACCGTACTGAATTGCGGCTGGCGGGGTGAAAAGGATTGGAGGATGAAAGTATGGAGAAAGACGGGTGTAGAGAGACAGTGCTAAGGGAAATAGTAGAGGATAAAGAAAGCGAGGGAGAGTGAGAGGGGCGGCCAAGCAGGGAGGAAGGGAGATAGAAAATATTTTGTATGTTTAAAGGAAGGGATGGGTGGAGGTGAAATCAGCATGGAGACAGACAAAGAGAGACAAACAACCAACTTGTTCACTCTGAAACATTGCGCATCACAACGATAAGGGATTGCAACGCCACTCATTTATTATTATGCCTTTCTTTCATTTGATTGCTTCACGCCACTATTCACACTGCTCATGACAAAAGTATTGTTAATGAAAACCATTCGCAATACATTTGTCATGAGTTGCGTGAATAGTGGCATATCTAACACATGAATTTGCCCCAAACCTTGTTCTGTATTATCCAGTTATGTAAGAAAGCTCCTGATCGTGGTCAAAAGGTTGACAATGGCCAATATTTGATTGATCTCTTCTTGGTTGACTAGTCTTGCAAGGCCACCAAGGTCATTAAGTACAATATTCATAATTCTTGTTGAGGTTAGCGTAGAATATGTTGAGGACTGCAGTAGCGATATCAAAGTATGATAGTTGCAAGAAGGCAAGGGTGAAAGTAAGGCCCATATCCGAGTGGTGAACCATGTGGTGAAGAAACCTTGTGTTTCAGACTGCTGCTAAAACTATTGAGACTTCAATCCGCCATATCACGAGTGGTTAGGTGCACATAATATATATATATATATATATATATATATAAGGTTAAACGCCGCGTACGGGAGACCAGTTATGCATATAGCACCGCGTTACGGGAAACCGCTGTTTAAAGAGACCGGAGCCGGTCTCATTAAAGTTTGATGTGTGATTGCAGTTATGCAATCACACATCAAACTTTTATTTAATGATTATCCTTGTTACTGGAGATGGTTTAGATATAAAGGAATTAATTTATGCAATTATTATAAACTTTATTTTATATTTTGATTGGTTTTGAGCAAATTTTTAGCAGACACTTGTATATATTTATGTGCATCAGGCGCCGCGTACAGGACCCCGGCAGAGAAGTGCTTATAGTTTAAAAGATTTGCTATATATTGATTGTGGGGTTAGCGTTCCGTGCTCAGTGTACTATATGCTTGTTTGATATGTATTAATTTTAATAAATATATACACACATTAATAAAACAAATATTTGACGGATCTCTCATGCATACGTTGTACATTTTGTTAATTGCGGCGTTGTCATTTTGTGTATCTGCATATATTGTGTATCTGCAAATACGTTGTTATTGCTAATATCTAACTTCCTAATGCACACCGGTCTCCCGTACGCGGCATCTAAGCATATAGGTTTTAAGGAGACGGATTGTTTGTATATATGTTATTTATTACAATATCATAACAATATTGTAGTATGTGGTGTGTATTTGTATTACAGACAATGTTCCAATTATACTTAATTGGAAAATCAGTTACATAGAAATATACAGCCGGTCTCCTGTAGGCGGTCGTATATGCACTGGTCACCCTATGCAGCATTTAATTATATATATATATATATATATATATATATATATATATATATATATATATATATATATATATATATATATAGGGAGAGAGAGAGAGAGTCGACAGAGATAAAGAGAGAAGTGTCAACAACAAAAGAGAGTAAAGTGGGTGAGCGTGGCAGAAGAGAGAGAGAGAGAGAGAGAGAGAGAGAGAGAGAGAGAGAGAGAGAGAGAGAAGCTGAGAGAGAGAGAGAGAGAGAGAGAGAGAGAGAGAGAGAGAGAGAACGGGAGGGAGGACCAATAAAGTGGGTGAGCGTGGCTGAAGGGAGAGGGAGAGGGTGTGGTGTACATGTCTGAAGGGTGACGGTGACGTGGCTGAAGAGAGATGGAGAGACATAGAGAGCAAGAGATAGAGAGAAAGAGAGACACAGAGATAGGACTTGCCCGCAACAGAAGAGAGAAAAGTGGGTAAGGGTGGCCCGAGAGAGAGAGAGAGAGGTGGCGTCCGCAACTGAAGAGAGAAAAGTGGGTGAGGGTGGCTGGAGAGAGAGATCGAGAGAGAACGTGAGGGGGTGAGAGGTTGAGACAGAGATCGAAAGAAAGAGAGGGAGATAATATCCATAGAGTTACGGTGAACGTGGCTGGATAGAGCGCTGTATCTATTATTTAAGGGCACCTCTGCATGGTAAGAGAAACAATGTTGTGTGCGCAGCGTATGTGCCTGTCCTTGTATAACATACGCAGCAATGTGACGTCGTCAGCATTAGAGATTTCCAAAAAAATTGCAATTTACTGTTATCCGTGCATGTGTCCGAATTAATCAATGAGAGGGGATTGTCACCAGAGGGCGCTTCGGTCATTTTTTTCATCCTCTTTCCGTTTCCGCTCAAAAGTTGTGCAGGCCGGGTCAGTCGTACAAAATGCCTCTCGGAATAGGAGAATATCCCCCTGAATATAACCCCAAGGTGCACGGCCAGTACAGCCCGGCTCGGTATTATGGGAAACGTACGTTTCATAGTGTGCAGCAGAAAATTGCAGCAGCAGTAAGATGTGAAAAGTTGTTCAGGCAGATTTGACAGGATGAAAGCTTTGAAGGTCGTTGCCGTTTGTCGCGATTGTCGCAAATCCGTGGTGTCTTGAAAATATGATATTGCTATTCTTATAGTATTACTGTATGTTAAATACATAAAGTGTATTGTAGCGACTGAATGCACGTATGTGTAAATGGCTTCAATTAACGAACGTTCTGGAGTAACTTTGTACCATATTCGCCCTGTTGACTCTCGACTGTGTGTTTTGACTGTTAGTGTTATTGAGTTACTATGTGTAAAGTTGTAAACAAATGCCACAGTTCCATGACGCGAACATATTATTTGTTATATACATATTCTGCCCATTTAAATTATTATGTTCTAATCAATATGCCGTTTTATGCAACAGCCGACACCAAGCTTGCAGATGTGAAACTGGGCCAGTTGGGAGACTGGTTCACCCGACGGAGCTATAACCCAATGGCAGTATTCCGTGCAACAGGCAGAGGTAAGACTTATGCCAGCTTTCAGACTAATGCATCTCTCACAATTTCTTATTGGAACCATTTATGTGCACAATCCCACTCTGGAGCATTGTTGTGATAATGTGGGTGAAGTTGTTGATTAAATTTCATTCTAAACCCTAGCTTGGACATTATGTCCCAACTCATATATGTCCTAAGCGGTATGTTATTTTTGCACACAATAGTCAACATAAATGAGTGAATGTTGGCATTCTATGGAAAAAAATACATTTTAAACATTACTTATGCCTATTAGACATTATTTTTTGGGGGACATATCATCCACATAAGTGACGTGGGACATAACGTCTACAGCTCCCGTCAGAATACAAACCACAAGTCTCATATTACCAGGGAGCACAGGAAGATCACATGGCTAACTGGGATGTTTGTTCCTGGTGCCATTCTAATTCAAACAAAGTTATATAAGTTGTTATTGTGGCTATTCTCCTTCTGGAACCCTTTTGTCAGAGGTGAGGTTGGACATAGTTTCTTTCCTTAATTTCAGTCATCCTTTTTACCATACTTTTCTTGCATTATTTTCTATCAGTGTACCTCAGTTCCCTCTATCTGTTGCTATATATATATTTAAAAACCCCATGAAAATGATATCCCTAAATCAGTGTCTTGGGTATAAATAGTTGACAAGACACCAGTTTCATGGACGCAGGTGGATAGTGTTCCTGTTAACGTCATTCCTGGTCTACAGAAACTACTATGGTATGGTGAAATGTTTGATTTCTGTTTTTGTAGTCATACAGATGAGCAGACAATATTTGACAACATATGCTTGGGGTTAAATTATGTGATTCACATTTACAGCTTACTGGAGATGGGCCGAGAAGTGGATGATGGTAAAGAAGCCGTCAGTGGCGCCGGTTTGTCATGTCATCCTTGGCCTCTCGCTCTTCTACTACATCCAGCTCTACAGCTTTGTCCGTAAGTAGTTTATTCAAGATCCGTGTGATGGGGCTCTCTCACCACCAGATTCACACTTGTGGTGTCTAATTGACAGGGCTTTATCCAGGATAACATTTTAGCCCATCACACATTGCTTTGGTAGACACATGTATGTTAAGCCAGTTGAGATGTGTTTTATTACCTGAAATTAACTGCAAAAGCATGTGTGACATCCCTTTTCAAAGGTAAACTGACATGTATGCTTTTGGGAGATCATTTTCGCTCCGTAATAATTTTTACCCGTCCACAAGAGGTTTTACCCTTAAAAATGACGGGTGGGCGGGACTCTGCATAAAGCATTAAACTCACCCATGGAGAAAGGAACCAGAGCAGCATTAATCAGCAACATGGCATGCTGTCAGTGTTACGATAAAATTATATGAATATTGATTAATATAGATATATATGCATGAATAAGTAGTAACATAAAATAATTGTGCTTGGTTGCTTTTAAGACTGCTCTCACTAGTATACCAAATATGTAGAATTACATTTCACCAAATTGGAATGGAATTTGTTCATTCCAGATTTGTAGAGCAGAACTTTTTTGTAACATCAATCAAATGATCTTTAATAAAAAAGCTGATTATATTTAGAGTAACAGTTGTTTTGATGTAATGCAACGCGTGATCGTCTACTGAGGTGGACTAATACACAACTAACATTTGATGCATATCTGTCCTTAGGGTACCATCGTCACACCAAGTATCACTGGTGAGAAGTATTGTCTACACATCAGCCCCCAATGCAGTCACAAGTTCAAGACTGTGACAACACCTATAGCTGCCTGGATATACCTGACCACTGGACAGTTGTGTAACTTTGTGTCTGAGTGAAACGCCCATCTACACACAAATACAAATCTTTGCACATGTGATCTGGCACGTTGGCCGCTGGAAATAGTTAACTGTAGGAAATAAAATCTGTTGAACTCGATTCCATGTTTGCTTTGTGTTCCATAATCGAATAGTTGTGGAATATTTCTGTCTTCTCAATCAGTGAGTCGTGAGGAAATATGCATCCATGAGTTGCTACTGATTGTGGGTGTGTGTTTGTGTGTGTCCATATTCATATGACGGTTTGTTCCCGGTTGAGTGTATGACCGATATATTTCCAATCCAAGAAAGTGTAACATTTAAAAGTTGCCTGAATGCATTTAAGGCACTCCACGGACTTGCACTGTAATATATATATATATTCAAACTTCTTGTTGAATATTGTCACACTTTATCCATTCAAATTTATCTGGCCTCCTAAAAGCGCCACCAACGTGCTTGAAGTTGTTGAGAGATGGGCTATCGCCAGGGTCCCATCAACTGTGGAACAGTTTGCCGCAGACAGTGTGACACTAGCTCACTGCTTAAGACGAGACTTAGACACATCTTTTAAAAAATAGCTTTTAATTCTTAAATAAGTGACATACAGTTACCAACTTCAGCTCTTTGAACAGAACAAAGGACAGAATACAGCACTTTATAAGACATTGTTATGTGCTGAGAATAATTTGCTGACCATCATTTCCACTGGTTTTCTGTATTTACTGCCATTTGAAGTGTGTTACTTATGTATACCGGTAGTCCCAAGATGTGAAGAAATTTGTAATTCAAACGCACTTACAATGGTGAGTGAAAATCAGTCCTCCACCTTTTGATTTCCAATGTGAATTACAAAGGTGTTAACTTCATGAACTGTTACTATCAGTGCACACTTATTGTACCATAAAGTGATCCACTTGCATCGACACAATAATATACACCTACAAAGTACAGACAGAACCAGATGTAGAACACGTAAGCAGTTCATTATATCCAATTTAAATTGGTGTTCAGCTGTAAGAAAAGACGCACAACCTCAGAAAGGACAACTAGTGAAGATAACGTTGGATGCTTTCTGCCTGATAAAACGAGGAGAGTTTAAAAAATTCACACAACTAATTTATTATCATTCAATCTTGCAATTGGTGATAAATTGTAGAGATCAAGTAAACATTTCTATACAGTAATCCACATCATGTTATTATTTTTACTCACTGCTTTGTGTTTTAAACCCCACAGCCAGGTCTGGTGGGAAGAGTTTATACTAAGTGTGAAACAGACCACTGTCCATTGGCCTCTTGTGTGCTCATTAATATAACTCCAATTTTTGACTGGCCGAGCAAATAAATATGACATGCAACTCAAGCCATTGTAACTATACATCCTGGTTAAACTGATAATTTGGCTAGTCCCATCACAAATCTTAAATATACACTACATACCAGCATAGTTTAAACAAAAGACCTGCTTCAAAATCAAACTTAACGTTTGCCTGAGGCAAGCAGAAATTCATGGGTGACTAATTTTTGCTTCATTAGTCCATTGGGCAAGTTGTTTCCACACATTTTTGTAACAATATAATGCAAGCACTTTGCATTAGGCGTATGCACATCATTTATGATATTTCTTTATTTTATGCCTAAGAAGCATTGTAGGTCAACATGAATTTGCATAAATAGATCGCATTTTGACAATATCTACCAATAATAGGTAGTGATTTTTCATGGGTATGAGTAACAGTTTAAGGCAACTAGTTTGCCAGGCGAGTGGTTAATTTCTTAATTTTGACCCCTACCAGGGGCAATGATCATGTCAAACACAAGCAGCACATATTGTAATATAAACATCTGCAACATTTTTTTTCATCTCTGAGACAGCTATTACAGGTCATATTTTATTGCCAGAGCAGTTACGTGATGACCCTAATGACAGGGCTACTGCTCTGTCATTGTTACTTCATTTATACTTCCCTATATATTTCAAGACGTTCTTTTAATTTATTTTTTGCAACTCATACGTTACACATCACATGACCCACCTGTTACACATCACATGACCGACATGTTACCTGAAATGTTGAACTATTTTCAAATGCCCCTGTGGCTTGTGAACAGAACCATAACTATTTACAACATTGTACGCGTGTACGCCCACGGGAGCCTGTCACGAGTGTCTGCAATGTGACACACAATGACAGCGATTCTGAATAATGAACAAACTGACTGACTGGCTGGCTGACTGAGTAGATATGACAGGAAGCTGTGACCGTGGGCTTCTGCATCACACCAGATGACAAGAAACCTGCCCCAATTTGCATCAAGGTTCTAGTGAGAACCTGAAAGGTAGACCCTACATTCAGCTATGTTCTGTACCGTGGCGGTCAGTCTGTGACTGTATACACAGTTGTCTGAGGTGCTGTGTGTCATCAACTGGACATGCAAACATATCACACACCGACCACAGGTCAACTACAAGTGTCGGTAGTAATGGTTGTGGCAGGTTTAGGGACCCATCACACCCGGGCCGCTCCCAGTGGTCTAACAGCCTGGTGGTCTACGGCTGCACATTCAGCATATTTTGTGGATCAAATTGAGCTGGTACTTGTTGCTGTTGCTGCTGCTGCTGGACAGGTACTTGCTGTTGTTGCTGCACTGGTACTTGCTGTTGTTGCTGCACTGGTACTTGCTGTTGTTGTTGCACTGGTACTTGCTGTTGTTGCTGCACAGGTACTTGTTGTTGTTGCTGCTGCACTGGTACTTGCTGTTGTTGTTGCACTGGTATTTGCTGTTGTTGTTGTTGCTGCACTGGTACTTGCTGTTGTTGTTGTTGCACTGGTACTTGCTGCTGTTGTTGTTGCTGCTGCACTGGTACTTGCTGTTGCTGCACAGGTACTTGCTGTTGTTGTTGCTGCACAGGTACTTGCTGTTGTTGTTGCTGCACAGGTACTTGTTGTTGCTGCACAGGTACTTGCTGTTGTCGTTGCTGCACGGGTACTTGTTGTTGTTGCTGCACAGGTACTTGTTGTTGCTGCTGCACAGGTACTTGTTGCTGTTGAATTGGTACTTGCTGTTGTTGTTGCTGAACTACTGGAACTTGCTGCTGCTGGACTGGTACTTGCTGTTGTTGCTGCACTACTGGTACTTGCTGTTGTTGCTGCACTACTGGAACTTGCTGTTGTTGCTGCTGCACTGGCACTTGTTGTTGTTGTTGCTGCTGCACTGGAACTTGTTGTTGCTGTATTGGAACTTGCTGCTGTTGCTGAACTGGTACCTGTTGTTGTTGTTGCTGCTGCTGCTGCTGCTGCTGCTGGCCAAGCTGTTGCTCCTAAAACAAAACATCTCAAGTTACACTGGTAAAAATTTAACAATTTAAGAGGACAGCAGTTATTTGGAACTTATTTCAGCCACTGAAAGGTGTGTTTCTTGACAATTAAAGCTCATCATTTGAAAATAACTACACTGCATCCACAATGCATCAGTTTCTAGGCCATCAAACAGGCACATTTACTATGCAAATACATCTTTGCTGAAAACCTGATTCTATGTATCACAGAATCATATGTTTTCATGTTACATGTTACATGTTAAAAGAATTAAGTCGGTGGACAAACAAACACACCTGTCTGGTCTCGCAAAATATGTACTTAAATGTGTATTACTGTACTTGGCTGACAAAACATATTCACCAGGTGTCACCAGGGATAGATCGCTGAATCACAGAGAACATGATTTCTGTGGCGCAGTGAGAGCATTCAGTGGTGCCTCTTGGCATTGGCAGTTGTCATCATCGAAAATCACAGTTAACAAGCAAGTTTGCTTTTAAAGAGCAATGCTGCATGCAAACAGCGACTCGGTACCAGGGCTTAAAGAGCAAACGTGAGCTGATAAAAAACATTGATGAAACTGCCCCACAGATGGGTATGTGAGAGTTAAAAAGTCACGGAGACATCTTGTGTGTGAGTGTGCCGCATGGAGTGAGGACACTGAGTACACCAAGGACACTGAGGACACCAAGGACACTGAGTACACCAAGGACAATGAGAACACCAAGGACACTGAGGACACCAAGGACATTGAGGACACTCACAGGCGGGTTTGTCCTGGTGGGCCTCCTTCTGGTGCTGCTTCAGCTCTTCAATGATCTCCTTCTGCTGCTCTATCAGCTTCTCCTGCACCGCGTGCTGCACCTTCAGCTCCTTCAGCAGGATCTTAGCCTCCGCATTCGTGTCCTTCTTTGCCTCACCCGACTTCCTCTCCCCCGGCTACAACGGAAAGGCAATTATATTGCACGGCATCTAGTCTTCACCACT
The DNA here is from genome assembly GCA_025642075.2 of Ridgeia piscesae. Taxonomy (NCBI): domain Eukaryota; kingdom Metazoa; phylum Annelida; class Polychaeta; order Sabellida; family Siboglinidae; genus Ridgeia; species Ridgeia piscesae. Next base: position 215,408 of record JAODUO010000979.1, read on the forward strand.
GCAGATCTGTTTAAACCCCGTCTTACTTAGTTAATCTGCTACATTTCTCAGACTCTTAGTTAGATTATAATCTGTCGACACTAGCCAGAGTGATTTTATGAATAATGAAAGAGAAACTGACTTGTGTTTCCTGCAACTGAACTGTAGGAAGTACATACCTTGTGCTTTTCAGTTTTCTCTGACTTCACATCTGGTTTCTCTGCCACTTTTTTCTCGGCATCTTTTGTTGCATCTTTCTCAGCTCCTTTCTCAGCCTCCTGCTACAGACAGAGAACAGTGGATGAGTGACACATACAGCTTCATTACGGCAAATACCTTCTGGCCTGGTTGAAATAATAGTGGCTGTGAATTCTCAACTGCCAAGTGACATTGGCAGTTAGCAATAAGAGAACAATCTGTCACCTAACACTTCATTCACACTCATTACACTGTCACATAACACTTCAGCCACACTTATAACACTGTCACCTAACACTTCAGTCACACTCATAACACTGTCACCTAACACTTCAGTCACACTTATAACACTGTCACCTAACACTTCAGTCACACTTATAACACTGTCACCTAACACTTCAGTCACACTCATAACACTGTCACCTAACACTTCAGTCACACTCATAACACCGTCACCTAACACTTCAGTCACACACATAACACTGTCACCTAACACTTCAGTCACATTCATAACACTGTCAACTAACACTTCAGTCACACTCATAACACTGTCAACTAACACTTCAGTCACACTCATAACATTGTCACCTAACACTTCAGTCACACTCATAACACCGTCACCTAACACTTCAGTCACACTCATAACACCGTCACCTAACACTTCAGTCACACTCACAACACTGTCACCTAACACTTCAGTCACTCACAACACTGTCACCTAACACTTCAGTCACACTCACAACACTGTCACTGGTGGGAGTCAATCCTGTTGAACAGTAACGTCATACAGTGAGGGTGTTACCTTCACTCCAGCGTCCAGTTTCTTCACCCCATCTGGCTCACCCTTCTTCTCGCCAGCAGCATTTCCATCCTGCTACAATCATAACAGTGCTTTCAGTTCAACTGTCTGGTTAGCAATTATTCGCTAGGCAGTAATAAAATACTGTTTAATCCAATTTTTAAACAAGTATGTTTCACAAATATTTCTGAAAGTGTATACTTGTCACAACATTCATTTAAACATTATTAAAAAGTTACTATTTTGCAACCAATTATTTTTGTGAACTTCATGCATGTCACATCACATTCGAACAATATAATATATATATATATATATATATATATATTTATATATATATATATATATATATATATATATAATATATGTATATACATATATATATACATATATATATATACATATATATATACATATAATATATACATATATTATATATATATATACATATATGAATATATATATATATACACACATTGGAAAAATAAAGCTTAAACTGATGAATTATATTTCCACTTTAATTTCATAAATTAAAATAATCCATAAAAGTGTAAAAAAGTAGTATTTTTAGAAGCATCCCATCTAATGTGAATGGGCATTGGCAATCTCCACTGCCCACATCTACACTGTCTCTTACTGGTGAAATAAAGATAGATTACACATCAACACCCGCATCTTTGACTAGACTCAGGGTCACATAAATAAAACATAATTTACATGGATTTTATCACGTTTTTCATAATCACAGCCGTGAGAGAACATACAGTATTCTCATAGCAGAGCTAATTTTGAACCATGAAATTGAGCAGTTTGAATAAACCAACACTACTTTGACCTTGTCGTTGTGTTCCCCGGTGTCTGGGGGCGCGTGTGGGTTGGGTGGTTCTTGACGCTTCTCATCTGAAACAAAGTCTACATCACCAGCCTACTCCACGAATAAAGAGCAACTCACACTAGATAGCAGGTTTTCTTATTGTGTATATAAATAAATGCAGCAGACACGTGTCATACTGTCACATATGCAGCTGCCGCAGAGCTTTGAATGATTACCAATTTTGATCATATAAACTTTAGTTTTAAATGTATCAAGATAGACAGTGGTACAACAAATTTAATGATGTGTTAAATTTATGACGATTTTCAATGTTTCGTGTCGTGATGCTGTAAGACGTGACATTAAAATGACAACAAAGATTGTAATTTAGCTTCATCCTACCTTTCTTTTTTTCCTTCTCGCCAATCTTAATTTCAGGTTTTGCTGACACATTGGGCAAGGCGCCATTTTTGATGACATCATCACCTGCAGACAAGCATTCATTTGGTAAACAACCGACATCAACGCAGGCATTGATCATAACAATGTCAGAGTGGTCAGAAAGATACCTTGGTATGTATGCATTTGTTTCATATTTTATGTATGTGTGTGGTTGTGTGTATGTGTACATGTTTTGTACTGTGTATGTGTGTTGTGTACGTATGTAGTGAGATAGCATGTGTGACATGTGTAGAAAGAACATGTAGAAGTGGTGATATGTTTATTCATGGGTACATAATATGTAGGACGGGTGTGATGTAGTGTTGGTGTGATGTAGTGTTGGGGTGGTGTAGTGTCAGTGTGATGTAGTGTCATTGTGATGTAGTGTGGGTGTGATGTAGTGTCGGTGTGGTGTAGTGTCAGTGTGATGTAGTGTCAGTGTGATGTAGTGTCGGTGTGATGTAGTGTGGGTGTGGTGTAGTGTGGGTGTGGTGTAGTGTGGGTGTGGTATAGGTGGGTGTGGTATAGGTGGGTGTGGTGTAGGTGTGGTGTAGTGTGGGTGTGGTGTAGGTGTGTGTGTGGTGTGGGTGTGATGTAGTGTGGGTGTGGTGTGGGTGTAGTGTGGTGTGGGTGTAGTGTGGTGTGGTGTAGGTGGGTGTGGTGTACTGTAGTGTGGGTGTGGTGTAATGTGGGTGTGGGTATGGTGTAGTGTGGGTGGTGTGGTGTGTAGTGTGGGTGTGGGTGTAGTGTAGGTGTAGTGTGGGTGTGGTGTAGTGTGGGTGTAGTGTGGGTGTAGTGTGGGTGGTGTGGGTGTGGGTGTAGTGTGGGTGTGGTGTAGTGCGGGTGTGGTGTAGTGTGAGTGTGGGTGGTGTGGGTGTAGTGTGGGTGTAGTGTGGGTGTGGTGTAGTGTGGGTGTGGTGTAGTGTGGGTGTAGTGTGGGTGTGGTGTAGTGTGGGGGTGGTGTAGTGTAGTGTGGGTGTAGTGTCTCTGAAAGTATAGCATAAGTATCCCACAGTAATCAACACTGCACATAACTGATTTGATTTTTCAAGGAGGGAGGGAGGGAGGGGAGGGAGGGGAGGGAGGGGAGGGAGGGAGGGAGGGAGACAAGGAAGGAGAGCAGCGGGAGCTACTGCTTTGTTAGGTGACATTTTCCCTATAACATTACTTATTTTCAGGTCACACTTCACACGAATGACGAATACTCAAAGTTACTGTCAAGGTATTTTAAAGCTTCAAGCAGCAGGGGACTGTTTGACGCATTGAGTGCCCTGAGATGACCACTAAGATTGACCACTACTGACCGGCCCGCTTGTGCTCCAGCTTGTTGACGTCCACCTCCTCCTTGGTGGCCAGAGTGGGCAGTGCCACAGGTGGCTTGGCCAGCTCGTCTGCGGACTGGGCAATCTTGACCACGGACTCCTGAGCCAGGGCAGCATTGTCCACTCCATTCAAGGTCACGTAGGTACTGGCCAGTAGTACGGTCACTCCAATGAACAGCACCATCTACAGTGAACCCACAATGACATTACAGTGTACCCAGTGCACTAGGTCTGTTTGTAGAACCAACGTGAGTGGTAGGATCGGCAGTTTTTCTCAGTGGTTGAATGACACTGTAGACCAAACTACCTGTTAGAGATTCAGTTTTCCACATTCAGGTGACTTTTGTATTAACATTTTATTTAACCTACTTAATTCACTTTTTATTTAGCTTATATATTTGCTTGTTTTTATATTGTCAGTGCCTTTGCACATATTTTTAACATGGAAACCTGGCATTTTATAAATTCTTTATAATAACAGTCAAACACTTGCCATCTAATATTTCTACATATCTAACACGTGGCTTACCTGTCCAAATGACGGGTGGACAGGTCTCTACTAGCGCTGTCAATATGGCGTGTAAGAAACGTACCTGGGCCACAAACTTGCTCTGTGATATCGACATGACACTGATGAACATAATGGCCGGGAATATGAACGATATCATAGACCCCATTGTTGCACCAGTGATTGCCAGGACAAACTCAACTGAAACAAATATGCATGATATCATAGAACCCATTGTTGCACCAGTGATTGCCAGGACAAACTCAACTGAAACAAATATGCATGATATCATAGAACCCATTGTTGCACCAGTGATTGCCAGGACAAACTCAACTGAAACAAATATGCATGATATCATAGACCCCATTGTTGCACCAGTGATTGCCAGGACAAACTCAACTGAAACAAATATGAATGATATCATAGACCCCATTGTTGCACCAGTGATTGCCAGGACAAACTCAACTGAAACAAATATGAATGATATCATAGACCCCATTGTTGCACCAGTGATTGCCAGGACAAACTCAACTGAAACAAATATGAATGATATCATAGACCCCATTGTTGCACCAGTGATTGCCAGGACAAACTCAACTGAAACAAATATGAATGATATCATAGACCCCATTGTTGCACCAGTGATTGCCAGGACAAACTCAACTGAAACAAATATGAATGATATCATAGACCCCATTGTTGCACCAGTGATTGCCAGGACAAACTCAACTGAAACAAATATGAATGATATCATAGACCCCATTGTTGCACCAGTGATTGCCAGGACAAACTCAACTGAAACAAATATGAATTATATCATAGACCCCATTGTTGCACCAGTGATTGCCAGGACAAACTCAACTGAAACAAATATGAATGATATCATAGACCCCATTGTTGCACCAGTGATTGCCAGGACAAACTCAACTGAAACAAATATGAATGATATCATAGACCCCATTGTTGCACCAGTGATTGCCAGGACAAACTCAACTGAAACAAATATGAATGATATCATAGACCCCATTGTTGCACCAGTGATTGCCAGGACAAACTCAACTGAAACAAATATGAATGATATCATAGACCCCATTGTTGCACCAGTGATTGCCAGGACAAACTCAACTGAAACAAATATGAATGATATCATAGACCCCATTGTTGCACCAGTGATTGCCAGGACAAACTCAACTGAAACAAATATGAATGATATCATAGACCCCATTGTTGCACCAGTGATTGCCAGGACAAACTCAACTGAAACAAATATGAATGATATCACAGAATTCATTGTTTCATAAATGATGACAAAGACAAACTCAACTGAAATAAAGACGATCGATATCATATGGCCCATTGTTCCACCAGAGATCGCAAGAACATGTCACATGTAATAACGTTGTCCTCTCATTATTGTTGGTCAAATGAATTGCTTGCAAGTGTCACAGTGAAAGAGCAATCACATGAAACACTGAGTACAATTATTTGTTTATGTTTGTCATTTCAATACCACTTCAGGATGATCAAATGAAATGCTGACTACTACTGACAACTATGACTCTGTCAACTACTACTACTGACAACTATGAGTCTGTCAACTACTACTACTGACAACTATGAGTCTGCCAACTACTACTACTGACAACTATGAGTCTGTCAACTACTACTACTGACAACTATGAGTCTGTCAATACTACTGACAACTATGAGTCTGTCAACTACTACTATGACAACTATGAGTCTGTCAACTACTACTACTGACAACCATGAGTCTGTCAACTACTACTACTACTGACAACTATGAGTCTGTCAACTACTACTACTGACAACTATGAGTCTGTCAACTACTACTACTGACAACTATGAGTCTGTCAACTACTACTACTGACAACTATGAGTCTGTCAACTACTACTACTACTGACAACTATGAGTCTGCCAACTACTACTACTACTGACAACTATGAGTCTGTCAACTACTACTACTGACAACTATGACTCTGTCAACTACTACTACTGACAACTATGAGTCTGTCAACTACTACTACTGACAACTATGAGTCTGTCAACTACTACTACTGACAACTATGAGTCTGTCAACTACTACTACTGACAACTATGAGTCTGTCAACTACTACTACTGACAACTATGACTCTGTCAACTACTACTACTACTGACAACTATGACTCTGTCAACTACTACTACTACTGACAACTATGAGTCTGTCAACTACTACTACTGACAACTATGAGTCTGTCAACTACTACTACTGACAACTATGAGTCTGTCAACTACTACTACTGACAACTATGAGTCTGTCAACTACTACTACTGACAACTATGAGTCTGTCAACTACTACTACTGACAACTATGACTCTGTCAACTACTACTACTACTGACAACTATGACTCTGTCAACTACTACTACTACTGACAACTATGAGTCTGTCAACTACTACTACTGACAACTATGAGTCTGTCAACTATTACTACTGACAACTATGAGTCTGTCAACTACTACTACTGACAACTATGAGTCTGTCAACTACTACTACTGACAACTATGAGTCTGCCAACTACTACTACTGACAACCATGAGTCTGTCAACTATTACTACTGACAACTATGAGTCTGCCAACTACTACTACTGACAACTATGAGTCTGCCAACTACTACTACTGACAACTATGAGTCTGTCAACTACTACTACTGACAACTATGAGTCTGTCAACTACTACTACTGACAACTATGAGTCTGTCAACTACTACTACTGACAACTATGAGTCTGCCAACTACTACTACTGACAACTATGAGTCTGTCAACTACTACTACTGACAACTATGAGTCTGTTAACTACTACTACTGACAACTATGAGTCTGTCAACTACTACTACTGACAACCATGAGTTTGTCAACTACTACTACTGACAACTATGAGTCTGTCAACTACTACTACTGACAACTATGAGTCTGTCAACTACTACTACTGACAACTATGAGTCTGCCAACTACTACTACTGACAACTATGAGTCTGTCAACTACTACTACTGACAACTATGAGTCTGCCAACTACTACTACTGACAACTATGAGTCTGCCAACTACTACTACTGACAACCATGAGTCTGTCAACTATTACTACTGACAACTATGAGTCTGTCAACTACTACTACTGACAACCATGAGTCTGTCAACTACTACTACTGACAACTATGAGTCTGCCAACTACTACTACTGACAACTATGAGTCTGTCAACTACTACTACTGACAACTATGAGTCTGTCAACTACTACTACTGACAACTATGAGTCTGCCAACTACTACTACTGACAACCATGAGTCTGTCAACTATTACTACTGACAACTATGAGTCTGCCAACTACTACTACTGACAACTATGAGTCTGCCAACTACTACTACTGACAACCATGAGTCTGTCAACTACTACTACTGACAACTATGAGTCTGTCAACTACTACTACTGACAACTATGAGTCTGTCAACTACTACTACTGACAACTATGAGTCTGCCAACTACTACTACTGACAACTATGAGTCTGTCAACTACTACTACTGACAACTATGAGTCTGTTAACTACTACTACTGACAACTATGAGTCTGTCAACTACTACTACTGACAACCATGAGTCTGTCAACTACTACTAATGACAACTATGAGTCTGTCAACTACTACTACTGACAACTATGAGTCTGTCAACTACTACTACTGACAACTATGAGTCTGCCAACTACTACTACTGACAACTATGAGTCTGTCAACTACTACTACTGACAACTATGAGTCTGCCAACTACTACTACTGACAACTATGAGTCTGTCAACTACTACTACTGACAACCATGAGTCTGTCAACTACTACTACTGACAACTATGAGTCTGTCAACTACTACTACTGACAACTATGAGTCTGTCAACTACTACTACTGACAACTATGAGTCTGCCAACTACTACTACTGACAACTATGAGTCTGTCAACTACTACTACTGACAACTATGAGTCTGTCAACTACTACTACTGACAACCATGAGTCTGTTAACTACTACTACTGACAACTATGAGTCTGTCAACTACTATTACTACTGACAACCATGAGTCTGTCAACTACTACTACTGACAACTATGAGTCTGTCAACTACTACTACTGACAACCATGAGTCTGTCAACTACTACTACTACTGACAACTATGAGTCTGTCAACTACTACTACTGACAACTATGAGTCTGTCAACTACTACTACTGACAACTATGAGTCTGTCAACTACTACTACTGACAACTATGAGTCTGTCAACTACTACTACTGACAACTATGAGTCTGTCAACTACTACTACTGACAACCATGAGTCTGTCAACTACTACTACTACTGACAACTATGAGTCTGTCAACTACTACTACTGACAACTATGAGTCTGTCAACTACTACTACTGACAACTATGAGTCTGTCAACTACTACTACTACTGACAACTATGAGTCTGCCAACTACTACTACTACTGACAACTATGAGTCTGCCAACTACTACTACTGACAACTATGAGTCTGTCAACAACTACTACTGACAACTATGAGTCTGTCAACTACTACTACTGACAACTATGAGTCTGCCAACTACTACTACTGACAACTATGAGTCTGCCAACTACTACTACTGACAACTATGAGTCTGCCAACTACTACTACTGACAACTATGAGTCGACCAGCTCAGTTGTATTTCACCACAGCATAACTTCTTTTATCTGCTGCTTATGTCTCACCAAAGATTTTGGCTGTTTTCACACAACATTTGATGAATCAATTATAGTAAAACAATCTAAATGAAACACAGTAAAGTAACTGAAAATGCAACTCACTGTTCGGTACTTTAATGCCAACAACTAAAGTTGCTATGACGATGATGATGGTTATGATCTTGAACTTTGTTTCTGGGATCGCCATTGGCCCCCCGAGATGGTCATGACTGCCGCCTTCCTGAAAGTCACACACAAGAGAACTTTTACAATGGACTATAGCAACGTGGTTCGCATCGGTTTCAAAATCAACATTTAATATAACAAGGCAGTGAAATCTGGTTGCTAAAATATAGACATAACAACATTAGTGTGCTCATACATGTGCCACTAACAAACAGCCACGCAAATATCAGATCAACTATGTTAGGCTAATAACATGATTTTGTATAGACTATATGGTCAGACTACGTCCCTATCTGTGTGGCATACATCAACTAGAGTGTAAAGAGGCTACACAATTAATATTCAATCGAACAACAGTATATAATGTAGAATAACAGTTTTTCTGATAAAACACACACTTACTTAGTGCGAGCATTAAGTAACTAGTTGATCAGATCATTTACAAATGTATCTATGTTCTACATGTGTATATTTACAAATGTATCTACATGTGTATATTTACAAATGTATATTAGCAATTGAGGCTTTGAGAAGGACAAGGGAGAGCCCACCAATAGACCACATTTTTCTTCAGGGAATCCACCAATGGCCCAATTTAGTTTCTTCAATGGTCCAGACAGATTCTTTGCTCTATTATTAGGTCCACTCATGATGTGGGGACTCGTTTTTATCGACTTGAAAATCCATCTCCTTATAAGCGGTGTCTGCCATGCCACATGGATAATTTAATACGGCATCGTTAGTTAAAACAACAATGACAAGTCAAACTTTGAAGCTCATCTGTTGAAAACTTGAATTCAGTAGGGTCCCCTTCATCGTGCTCAATGCCTCAGTTTGAGTAATAAAATAAAATGACTGTTAGTGTGATGTTTTGTGATTTCCGCCAGCCAGTCGCCTATGTAACTCATCTATGTCTGGTATTTTATTGTTAAATTATTTTAAGTTTTTGTGCCTGTAGAAACCCCTGGGCGACTACGTGCCATCTAGTGACATCAAGCATGTGCAACCACGCACATGTGCATCATACATCAGAAAACACCCAATGGGCTGAGTCATTATAATTCCAACACATGAATGTAAACACAGGCAAATCTACTCAACTTAAATTTGCCCAACCGAAGCAACAACAGATAGCTATGTCTACCATAGCCTCTCAGTTCCAATCCACCGGATTTTAATATACTATGCATCTTTTTGTAATTGTTGCTTTTGACTGTTCAGAAAACAGAGTTGAAGTGTGTGTGTGGGATGTCTGTGTTCATTTGCTATCAATATATTTGTAACACCACCAAAAGCTGAACATAAACCTGCTCAGTAAACTGAAAACTAGTTGAAACTTGTAGACTTGCACAACTTGAAGCAGAAGCAAAGTCTATGAAAGTGAAAAATAAAAATATATTTACAGAAAATGGAAAAGCAAATTCCTTGTGTGCAACAGGAGGCATGCACAATAGCACACACACATAGACATTACACACACAGACACGCTTATATTTCTACATTTTCAATTTCAATAACCATCTTGGGGTAAGTAAATTGTCTAGTCATGCATGTAGGGTGCTGTGATGCACAAAGTCAAACCTCACAATGTATGTTCATTTCTATACATAATTAGACTGTGATTTCTTTAACAAACCATCCCCGAACTGAGGCAAACATAGAACGGTAGAAACCATATATTGTTGGGAAAGTTATCCAAAACTATAAAACCTTCCTGACACACGTCACACCGCTTGTTTACAAACTAAGAGAAGAAGATATACAGTCAACAATTCAAAAAATTTTAAAAAGGTATTCTAATCTATAACAAGACTAACACAAGATACATGGACTACTAATGACGTTCAAGTACCCTGTCTTAGCCCATTAACAATCATGTGCTGCCAGGCCGAGGCTATCTCCCCAACCAGTCGGAAGTCTATTTATCAGACTGACTGGTGACATCTCATTGAGCATTACAGAAAGCTACCTAACCCTAATCCACCTGGTTGGGGTAATAGCCACTGCTGTGCCGTTAATTCACCCCGTCACTGCTGCAGCTATCTTAATAAGCCTTCAGAGGTTATGGTGCTGCAGTGAGAGAAACGAGCCAGGAAAGTGCCTGTGCACAGGTCAAAGGTCGCAGGACACCGGAGTCAAGCTGGGTGCAGCGCCAGAGAGCATCTGGCGGAGAGACAAATGCGGCGACTTTGTGCGGTGCGAGACTATACACAAGACAACACAACCTCTAACGGCGGCTGTACCTCATCGCTATCGTCCACCTGTTTGCAACAGAATCATCACCGTAGTTCAACGAGCCTACGGCACTGGCGCTCCGTCATGTTCACAAATGTACACTGCTTTGTTCATAACACATTCCACCAGACGATTCTGATTCCAGAGTCAATGACTGATTCCAACTCCAATTCCAGGATCAGTCGATTCAAAAGTAGTACACTTGTAATTGGAATCAGGCGAGTGCATTTGGAATCGGTTAATATGAAAGAAGTAAAACTGGATTCATAGTTACTTTGAGTGGAATCAGATTTGGAAACGTGAGTGCACATGGAAATTATTTATATTCTGGTGCTTCAAAAGTAGTTATATACAGAGAAATCCAGGAAATGCTCAATAATACCGGTATGTACTGTGGCTCTTCGTAATGTGCTTGATAAAATAATATTATAAAAAATTCATGGCATTAGGCCTATAATTAATCGCCTGTTTACTGGGTCTTTGGGTTTTCTTTAGGTAAATTTTTTTGCTTATGTTGCATTCTGAGTTAAAAGAACACTCTAGCATTTTAATAAAGTGTACTTAGAACACAAACACAAAAAACTGTCAGAATAAAAATCTTAATTGTATGGTGTGGGTGGAATCAGAATCACAATAAAAGCTGGAATCAGAATCATAGCAGTGTGGGTGGAATTAGAATCAAAAACGTTAGTTGATATGGATTCAACCCCCAGATCTGCCATCCAGTCATTCACCCCCACCAATAGGAGATTTTGGCCAACCGAATGAGACTAGAAAATCCACAACCAAAAGCCCAAATCTTTAAATGTCATCTGTTCAATTTTCAGTACATTCTCAGTGCTTTGACAGTGTCAGTGCGAAGTGTTACACTTAAAGTGAACTGTGGTGGACACAGCCTTCACACAACTGTCGTGGAACTGCAGTCATGTGACAACCTATAATAGTCATGTGACATTGGTGAACAATGCAAAGCAACTGAACATTTGAAATGTCTGCAGATTATGTCATCAAGACTCTGAGAGGTTCCTAATGTTCTTTTTTTAGAACGAACGTAGCAGTCTGGTATTAACTAAGATGCTAATAAGCCTAGGTTAGTTGATTTTACTGCCATGCAAAATTGTTTCTCACGAAAGAAGCCGCTAAAAATAAAGCTTTAGTTACATACACTCATGTTTTGTGATGAGAACTTTTGTAAAATAGATCTTCAATTAAATGTAAAAAAAACGTAATCAAGATCAAATCATAACTGCTATTTATTTTCTGTTCACAGTTAATATGACATATCACAAACTTTGTTCTCCATAAGATTTGGTACTGGACAAGTGTAGGTTCATTAGTCAATATTCAAGACATTCAGTACTTCACTCAGCCTTCAAGGCAGCTGAACATAGCCGTAATAAAATTCCTTTCTTTCCATCAATCTGCTGTCTATGACAGAAAATCAGTTCAAATCAATTAATTCCTTTCAGCATGCATTAATCTGCTTCTAATGTGCACTAAAAATAAATTATTTCACACGGTTGATTAATATGAAAGTAAAAAATAATAAATGTCTAAGACAATGACACCATACACACATGCATATTTTGAAAATACATTATAAGCTGTTCAATTATTAAAGGCCATATCCTGGGATAAAATCTACCTACCCTGCTCCTTAGTAACAAATGGTTGATGCTCTTTCGAATGATGTTATTACCAATATATTTAAGCGTACACAACATAAAATAAAGCTTTTAAATTTGCCATTTTACGGAAACTCCTGAGGATGCCCAGTTTTGATTTATTGTTCTAGCGCGACGTCAGTTGTGGCAATCCCAGTAAACACCAGCAACATTTTCCACAACTGACATCACGATTCTGCCCCTCGTGCATTTCCATAAAACTGACTTTTCCAAGCCGGCACCGTGACAATCAATTTTTAAAAATATTACATCATACTTGTTATTTCTGGGTTGTCGCTATACTGCACGACACACACACACATACATGCATATTTTTACACCTATTATAATGTCATGGGGAACAAAATATGGCCTTTAACCAATCCGACTACACTCATTATAACAAAATTTGTTAATAGTAATTGATGTACGCCAACAGGAGTACATGCAGCGATTAATCGTTCCTGTACATGGCGCCACTGACCTGTGCATAAAGGAGTGTGTAGATGGCTGCCCGGCAAGGGAAGATAACGAGGGGGAAGCTGGTCGCGACAGAGAGAACAAAGCCAAACTTGACCGACTCGCTGAAGATGGTGGGTCTGAAGTTCATGAGGACGTCACCGGAGATGTCCTCATCACAGAAGGCGATGTAGCCGAAGTAGCCGACCTGTGACCCAGTAAAGTAAGCGACAGTTATTTTATAGCACAATATCTAGTCCTAGGGATTGCTCAGAGGGTGTTATAAGTTATTTCTCTGGGAAGCACACAACCATGCTGAACACAAAACCACTCTAAATGTTGTAACAACCTAGTCAGTGTTGGCTGATTTAGAAATATAAATGCATTCTGGAATGCAGCGTGTGAATGTGTGAGTGACTAGCGTCTATTTATTGCTAAAAAGTACAAAATCCAGTGCTTTACCTGTACTAATGTTCACTCATTACATTCAGTAGTGCACTTTCTACTATGGGATTCTAATCGAAAATGCCACCTCGAAAACTTAACAGTTATGTGCAAGTTCAGTACAGAACAAACTGAGGACTGTTTCCCTCATCTGATTGTGATAATCATCCCAGTACGTCTCATTTCACTGCCAATACTCAAAGGGCTAATACGTCTGTTCTGTTGCACACGTTTCCCTTAAAAATGTCAAAATACAGACATCATAATTTCTGATGTGCTATATTATTGTGAAACACAAGAAGAAAGCTAACAGTCTCATGGCCAGTCAAATCTTTGGCCAACTTCGATTGAGCTACTCACGTAACCCCAACGTGGTATCCGGTTTATGATAATTTACACTGTGCGCGCAGTACTACGCGCGGAATCCAACTGAACAGCGATGATCGCGCTCACGGACATAAACCCCTTATGCAAATAAATAAAAAACTTGAGTGTGAAATGGTGGGTCTCAATTCTGAGGACGTCAAATTCCTAATTTACAGAAATGTGGGGGTGGAACTTAACCATTTTTTTAAATGATTGTGTCATGTAATGTTTAACTAATTTCTTATGCAGTAGGGGGCCTACGTTCCCTATTGGCTGTCACTGCTAATAATGTCAGTTATTCGAGTGAATCCTGTAAAACTCACGCTTGCCTCGAGAAACGGCCTTGAAGATTCACCTTGCTAATCTAGGTCAAAAATGGTCACGTGCTCGAGTGATCTCGGCTGTTCGATTGGGACTCTCGTAGCTCAAACAAAGTCGGCCTTTGATGAGCATTATTTTCTAGGAACAATTTATACATACACTGCATGTGTGTTTCTATGTGCACCTACCAGCAGATACACAGCGGCAGACAGCCCAATGGCGCTCTTGGTGATTGTCGACATTCTCTTGAGGGACGGTTCTGGCAGTGAGTCGTACATCAGGAACAGCTGCCTGCAACAAGACAGTAACAGCATGTAACAAAAGACAGTAACAGCATGTAACATCTGCCTGTGATATATGACAACACAGTTGTCTGTAGTGTCAGTCAGTAACACTACACCAGTGTCTACAACTTAACACAGTAACAATACGTAACAGCAGAAGTCGGTAACAATATCTAGCTATCTGCAATGCAAAAAAGTACAGATATATGTAACAAGGTGTCAGACCTGTCATACCAGAAGTCCAGAACGTCATTATGGACCAATGTAGGGAGTCAGGTATAATGTTATTGTCACACACACCACATGCACTGCCAGGGAATATATGTTAGTTATGTCTGACAGGTAGACACAAGGGAGAATATGAATAATAACATAACATTTAATATTAAATAAAATATCTTTAATATTTATTATTTATTTAAATAAATAGTTTTATTTAACCCTCTCAAAACCAGATAAATGGAAATATATACCTCCTAATGAATTAGAAATTGTGTTGTGACTGAATCATGTGCTATACTTGAGTTGCATAAATGCAAATTAAATAAATGATTTAAATGAATTTTTCATTACATCTGTAGTATAAATACCCAAGTATGTGCCAGATATGTAAATTTATTATCCAAATATGAATTTTTATATTGAAACATTTTGAACAACTTTGTGTAATAAAATATTAGTTATTAATAATTTACTTGGTGCGTATGAAATATTAATAAATTACTATACTATAAAATGTACAAGTAATTACATGTCTGTGGTAAACAAAACTGAAATAATTTTGTTTTTTGTGAGTGCATGTATTTTCCATTTTTTTTAATAAAATGGCGTTCTTCGCGATCATAACTGTCATCCCAGCAGAATAATTAAGTCAGCATTATATTTCAAATGCATAATTGTTTCCCCTTTGATGACATCTTTCTTTATAAACTTGATGTAAAAATTTCATTAAACTCTGAAATACTGAAGTTCGACATAATAATTACAACGGAGCTATAAAACACCAACCGCGTCATCGAGCCATACAGTAATATTTGTTTATGACAATATCAACAATTTGTATGTTCTTGCATGGTTTTTCATCCCTGCAGTAAATGATAGAATTTAATCTTATTGGTTGAAAATATATTCACTGTGTGACGATCATGACAATCAGTACCGGAAATGGAGTTCGTTGCCGAGTTCGACTATAAAACCGCATGGCAATTGATACGATATTGTCACTGAAATAGCCTGCATTACAAAATGTTGACGGTTGCCAATGAAACTGCAATATTATTACGTGTGAACTACTGAAATAAATTAGTATTATTTGATGACACAGTTTTGCAGTACGCAGTTTAATTGTGCCTTTGTACTTGGGTTGAATTGAGTGTTCTGGCCACGAAAGGGACTCAGGTTGATTTGGGCGTTCTGACCACGAGAGGGTTAAATAAATAAACTACGCACAATTTCCATTATAATGTTCAAAATGATGTACAAGAGTCTAGAAAGAATCTGTAAAAGAATCTAATTCGGTATTTAGATCTGACAAATGCAAGGGAGAATACGGTATTTACAACTGGCAAAGGCAAGGGAAAATACAGTTGTTACATCTGGCAAATGCAAGGGAGAATACGGTACTTACATGTGGCAAATGCAAGGGAGAATACGGTACTTACATGTGACAAATGCAAGGGAGAATACTTTTAAACAAAAAAAGTTGTACATCTGGCAAATGCAAGGGAGAATACGGTACTTACATGTGACAAATGCAAGGGAGAATACGGTACTTACATGTGACAAATGCAAGGGAGAATACAGTACTTACATGTGACAAATGCAAGGGAGAATACGGTACTTACATGTGACAAATGCAAGGGAGAATACAGTACTTACATGTGGCAAATGCAAGGGAGAATACAGTACTTACATATGGCAAATGCAAGCGAGAATATTGTACTTACGTCTGACAGGCAAACGCAAGGGAGAATATGGGCAGACACCTGAAGACACCCTCAGGATTCCAGTAGACGACCTTAGTGACCCACACCCCAGACCAAAGGTTGGGTAAGGCCGCTGAACACACCTGACAACCAAACACATCCATGTGTTACACATCATACACACTTACACCAGAACCATTTCTTGAATTTGACTAAGTTGACTGACAGTGATTTTTTAAAGATTTTGTGGGCACCATTATAATTCATGACCATGCTCACTCTGAATGATTTTGGTGCTTTGCAGAAATGGACCAGTGCCCAATATGAAACCAAAACGGTGCAGCATTCATGGAGAAAAGTGTTCGTGTAACTATAATCATGCTAGGAGCTTATGTGTGAGAATGTGTGTGGATATGCATAGAGGATATGTTAATGTTTCCAGAGTCCTAGATACCTATTATTCTGATATGTCCAAACATTCCATTGTGTCTGTTTTAGGACAAAAAAGTACTTTGTATGTTTTTCATAGCTGATTTTGTTTAAATTATTTATAGGTGTATGAATACGCATATCTTCATATTCATTGCTCAACTGACTTTTTAACTTCAATTTGCTTTTCAACTTTATTATCTTAGTCATACTTTTAATAATAAGCAAGCTATTTTTAAACTGTGAGTTAATTATAATTATCATTACTTATGAGACTGACCTCTGCGACAAAGATCATGTAGAAGCCGAGCGAGATCGCGGAGACGTTGCTGAGACTGTGTAGGTCTCGCAGGAGACCGAGTGGCAACACGACGCACAGAGCAATGATGACCATCATGGATGTCCGCAGTCCCCCCGTGTTCTGACCACAAACACAGGTCAGTACTCAGTTGTTTAGGGGACTGTTTCATTGATATAATGAACTCGTTTAGAAAAGCCACCACTAAACAGAACATGTTGTTCAACTTCCGGAATTTTCTTAATGCAAACAGCCACCACTGTATGACATGGGACATTATTTCCATGACACAATATGTAGTGCATCCTGACGTTGACTGTTTTCAGATTCAAAGAGCAAATTTGGGCTCATGAGCTCATAGAAACGTTAGTGAAATGATCCACCACATTCCTTACAAAAATAATGTATTGACACGGTGCATAAATTCAATAATGTTTGTCAATGCTGTAATGTTAGTAATAACTATGGTTGTGAATATTAGTAATACAAATACATTATAATATTAAATGATATAATTAAATAAAATGGCTGTAATGACAGATACATAACAGGACACAGCAAGCACCATGCACACAGGTGATACTTAATTAATGATGATAATAAAATTAGTACTTAGAAAGAAACATGGGTTGGACCATCCTCGCCCAACAGGCGTCATTGCGACTGAGTAAGCCAGTACTGACATTTACTACCCCAGGCACACCCCTTTGAAAAACGCCTCATTTAACATCAGCCAATGAAATCGCCCATGAGGGGTGTGTTCGGCCTTCAGACATGTTATTTCAGCCACACACTACTTATGTTACATGTTTAGGATGCGAATGGGTCATTACATTCCCACCGGGCACGTATCCGTCTTCAAACTGGGGTGGGTATTTGCCCTATTCCCACGGCTGATGCAGTAGTGACTGGCGAAGTCACTGTTTGTGGAGATGACCATTCAGGGGTACCGTACTAGTGCAACAACCCCTGAGTTGTAAGGATGGGTTGGACTGCTTAAATGTGGCTAATTGGAGTAGATATTTTAGGGGCTTGCCTGGGTAATGCACAGGTCACATGCTATGCATGTAACAGAACCAATACCATGTGATGGTAACAAATTGACATTAATTGGAATAATCTGTGAAAAATTACGATTTAAAATTTCAGTCATGTTGAGGTCGACTGATTCTTACATCACAGGATTCGGTAATTATCTTTTTTTAACTGCATGCCAAAGGTATCTTGTACACGTATGCAGGAATATATGTTTATGCACACATGCATATGTGTCCCTGCACATACGTTACCTCGAGCCCCGTCATCTTGGAGATAATCGCTGGTCCCAGATCTCCAATGATCACATAGAAGGCTATGCAGGTTCCTATGAGGAGACCAATGATGCTGAACTCCACAGCCAGCTTCCCGACAGAGCCAAATGAGTGGAATGCTACAACCATACAAGTAACTTAGTAAGCATTAAGACATGGAAAACATTATAGTGACATATCTTAAAATATGTGTGTTTTATCGAAATAATTCTCCCTCCTCGCTATATTGTAGAAATACAGAGCTTATGAATGCAGCTAAAGCTATGTCACTTGTACCCTTGCCAGACTTAGACGGTTAGACCTATAGTTTTAGCTGCCTGTATTCCAGTACACCAATACTCCAGCAGTAGTGATTATGTATGGGTCGATGATGGAAGGATCCATGTCCTGGCTCGGTGCCCCATGATTCCCAAGCATTTATGAAAACAGATTATTGCCTGGATAAAACAGTGACTACAAAATCACCATAACATTACGTACCAGTATTAATGCGACATGTGTAGGAATAGTTATCCCATAGTCTTCCGTAGACCGTTATCAATCAGTCAATCAAGAGCAAGTAGCTGGTTCTATTGATCATCAGTTTACAGGTACAGTTCCCCCACATGGATGTCAGATCCCCAGCCCAATTCATGTAGCCCTGTTATATCCTGATCACTGCATATATGTGCTCTATCAAATTCCCTCTTCCATATGTACATAATTACATATTAATTACTCTGTGTGTGTGTGTGTGTGTGTGTGTGTGTGTGTGTGTGTGTGTGTGTGTGTGTGTGTGTGTGTGTGTGTGTGACTGTGTGTGTGTGTGTGTGTGTGTGTGTGTGTGTGTGTGCAGGCACTCGTGTGTTCTATAATTTGGTCAGAAGTCCAATGCTGATTGTAAAACTGAACAGATTTTGAAGAGTGAGCCCACCAGCGACAGAGCACGACACACAGTGCTGACAGCAGTGAGACTGGAAGAACATACCTAGGAACTCATAAGACCTCTTCCTGGACGTGTGGGCCGCCTTGACCAGCAGCGAGCAGGAGAGGTAGGTGAGCCACGAGCTGCCAATCAACAGCAACATGCCCAGCAGGACCCCGCACTGACCAGTGACAACAACAAACAGACATAGTTCACTCACTGAAACCATGGAAATGATGTGTAACAAACCGTGTAAAATTAGGGTGTCTGATCATATGTTTAATTGTTTATTAAGTATTATGTTGTTATGAACATGCACCACATTCAAACAGTAAACAAAACATCCACTTTCTAAATAACATTGATTGGCATAATGCCAAGGTGAGCAGAGAAGCAAGCACAAGTTAATGCAACTAACCGTTCTTAATTATATTTTTGCCGTGCTGGGATCGCGTGATCGAAGTTAAGTTCTATACAGCTATTTGATAATTTTATGGAAATTGTGCCCGATTACAAGGAATAAATATTCATTATCATTTGTGTTATCATTAGTGAAGATATTTTCTATTACGTGAAAAGGATAAAGATCAATTATGATGCACCAGGTTCCTAGTTTTTATTGACATAAAATAATATATGAATATGTTGGCTCATGTATTTGTCATTCCCTTTTACTCAGAAACTGTATAACATTTTTGCATGCTCAAAGATCCATTATAATGCACACTCCACTCCACCACATGATGTCATGTTTTTACAATTAATGGTGACAGTGGCACTCTCTTGTGGATACCTTATGTACCACTTAGGGTAAGAGAGGGCAGGGTGAATGAGTGAAGCTGCGGCTATAAATATAACAATATGCTTAAAAACAACTTTTGTAATGTGACCTAATCAGCCGAGAACTACCATTACCAATGCTAATAAACAGTGGGCTGAAACTTGTAGGTTCATTGAGGGTTTTAAACTACCATAGGCTAGTATTACGAGTTTGCCAACAGGCTAACTGGGAATCTGTGTAGTAACATATATATGTGATGTTAGTCTTTCCATGAAAATGGTACTGTGTCTTCAACCACAACATTCTAGTAAACTACTGGCATAATTGTTTTAATAATAGTTGCTGTTTCACTAATACTTCTAGATGCGTATATGTGACCTGTTCTAACGAAATGAGTCACATGTCAGCAAACTTGATTTCAAGAAACCACTGTATAAACATTGTACGGTGATATCTGACAATTTGGACTTTTTGTTACCAGAACACACTTTAATGTCTTTTCTATCAACTGGCAATGCATATTTCCCTTTTATATAACTATTTAGTACATTCTGTAACCTTTTTAGAAAGGCTATAATATTACATGCATGAATTCCGTAAAACAAAACTGATAAATTGCACTTGTTCAAGTCGCATTCTTCTGGGTTTTACTCGCAGCATGGCAGCCCAGCATGTCCACAGTCTGAATCCGTTAGAGGAATTCCCCGGTGACATCAACTTTAGCCAATAGGAGCGTTTAACAGAGATACCTATCTGTAAACAAATGTCACCAGTTGCGGGTGCGGCTCATAGCGATCCCCTGATTGGCTTAAAGCTGTGAGCGCATGCGCAGTTGCTAGCCATAAACAATGTGGAATCGATCAGGTCGCGCTGCGAAACATTGCTAAATTCTCAGATTATGTTGCGATAATCACAATAAACAACTTGCAAGACATATCTTCGACAATGAGCATGACCTGGGAGGGTGTTTAGAAGACATCAAAAGGTGAAATAGAAGCAAAACAGCTGAATTAGGAATGACAACGCACTCGATCGTGTACTTGCGTGACCGTGAACTTCAAATGCGATTTTCTCAGTTTGAAGCTTTCTACCCCAGGCATGTTCAGTGTCCCCAAATAACTTTGGCTGTGCATGCACTAGCTCCATGATTTTTGCACCGCGCTGGAAAGCTTAATAAATATTCTTTCCAATGGTGTGACTCATTTCGTTAGGTCACATATATGAAGTTATTTTTTACCAAAAACCAAAGGCCATGGGAAATTAAGGCCATGGGACAATCAGACTTATCTGTCATAAAGAGTTTAAGGCGTGGGATAATGACACTTACCTGTCTAAAACAGAAGGGCATGGCAAGGACAGTGACGCCAATAATACTGTTGCCCATGTTGATGACATACGGCCAGTTGGCCTTGCTCGCCATGGTGTCTCCCAGCTTCACCCGGACCACCCGAAAGTCAACAGTGCTAAACAATCAGAGGGAAACCCTGCAAGTGCAAGTATAAAAACATTACATACGAGCATATGGCCTGCATGTATATCAATATTTTGGTCAGCATGTTTAATCTGGGAATGTGAGCCATCGTGACAGCAGGTACGAGTTCTTCTGCCACCATGCCATGGGGGGAATAATAAGTCTTCCTGGTGTCGAGACATGCGTGTTTGTAGTGTTTTTGTTGCTACTTCTTGCCGTGAACATCTGACATATTTGTAACGCTATTCTTCTAATACACGCTTAAACTCAACATACTGATGAAATACTGGTTTGATAAATGACCAGTGTCCATTAAGCATTGCCTAGAGGTTACCTTGTAGTAGTACTAGTGACTCGTTTACACGGCAGCCTGGCATTGAATCATTGATTCAACTGAAATAGTTTTCATAAAAATTATTATTTTTTTGTAAACAGTTTCGTCAATCAACTCGACGACTGATACGATCCAGTTTAGCGAAATGTTGCCTACAGCAAACCTTTACTAATAAATAACCATTAAGGTGTATAACTTACCATTTATGTGTGATAACTAGGAAACAGGGATGTATATTGTTCTTTACAATTTAATTCACCATCAAAACAACGCAACTCTTCGGAAGAAGACGTGGCTGTTTACTGTGTTTATGTGTATAACACTGTATAGTTCGTTCTAGTGTGTTCACGGACGAAGTGAGTGAATAATATTTTAATGTGTGTTGTATATATATATACATATATATATATATATATATATATATATATATATATATATATATATATATATATATATATATATATATATATATATATGTAACCAAATTTATTATGAAGATCGAACACAAATAAAGAATATGACATTTATTGTGATGTGTTCTATAATACAAAAACCTGTAAACATAAAAAATACAATTATCACATGTGTTACAATGATAATTATAATGGTGTAATCATTTGTCATCACACAACTGAAATTCAACTTGTGCTAAAACACATTTAATTTTGTATGCCAGTGCTGGGGAAATTAAACATTCATTGTCAATAAACGACTTTGCCCCTAGGTCGTTATAATATATTTTATAGCATTTGATTACAATCATCAATCTCGTAGGGCTTCCTAGCTTCCCACAATCTTCCATGCAGTTAATTGACGTCATGCATCCTACAGGATTTGGCTGTCGGCAAGGGCGTCCGCGAGAAGTTTGATGTTGAAAACTTTCCATAGGGTTATCTTATAAAAGTATATCCATATTCATTTTTTGCTTCAAGCTATTTCGCGAGCTGCTCGATCAATAAGAAGCAGGCTAGTCGTTATTTGTCGAACAGCTCGAGAAATAACGGCAAATTAAGCTGCCGACGAAGCCCGAAATAGGTTTACCGGTGGTTCACCGGCCTGGCCCCTCACCCTAGCAGGCCACTCGTGTTCGCGGGCTAAACAATTAAGGCAGAATCGTGGGAAATTGTCCATAGGCGTTGGTGAAATTATTGCGTCCTATGGGATATTGCTATAGCTGCCAATTTTTAAGCGCCACGGAATTATAGCAGGTCGCGATGTTGGAAAAAATCACTTGGAGACATAGTCATATGCGTCGATCTTTATGATGGATTTTAGTTCGCAACGTACACCACAGGAACATCGGAAATATTAGCAGCATTCAATTAATTTGCTGCAGGAGAATCAAACGAAACCTTTGACCGGTTCAACAGCCGTAAACAAGAGGACCGGAAAGTGTTGACGATTTCCATGCCGCTCTACGGGTATTGGCAGACTAACAATTTCTGTTACACTTGCGCAAGTTCCATGATGAGAAACAGGATTGACAGATTAACTCCGACTAAGACAGTCGGAGAGTCGGCAAGAGTTACTCAAGCTTTCCCTGGCCTGGATGTGCGTGTGCGTGTGCGTGTGCGTGTGCGTGTGCGTGTGCGTGTGCGTGTGCGTGTGCGTGTGCGTGTGCGTGTGCGTGTGCGTGTGCGTGTGCATGTGCGTATAGATGTCTGCATGGCAGCAGAGTAACACACAGGACAGTGCAGGATGATTATATGTGAACCTGTACATGTCGTCAATCATGGTTGTCTATCCAAGCGTGAATGTCGGTACTGCGGCAGGCGTCACGCTCTCGAGAAAGAAATGTGCCCTGCATATGGAAAAACCTACAATAATTGTGGGGCCAAGGATCATCTTGAACGGAAGTGCAGGAAAGGGCGCGGCACTAACCAGCAATATAGAAACCAGCACCAACGACGTGTGTACAACATACGTGACAACAATGAAGACGACGACACTGGTGACCCCTGGCCCTGCATGGATGTACTCATTGACACCCCGAAAACGGGGCGTATATAATATACGCGAAGTTTTCTCCGTCAGTTTTGCATGGATCAGAGTGACATCAGGCTGATTTTTTATATGATCTAACGGGCTGCTAACGATGATTTGCAGAGTTAAACTGACAAAATGTCAGGCATATCACAGATCAGGATACTAAATGTGTACTGGATATTAATTTACTATATTATAATGATTCTAATTAATGAAGTATGTTTTAAATTTATATTTTCTAAGGTTCTTCATGTATAATATTAGTGAAGTCATAATAACATATATAATTGTACCCTGGTTTATATGATTGGAGCAGTTTTTGTTAAATATATTATTGTACGTGTTTCAACTGTAATGTAGATTGTGACTGTAATTTTATGTGCTTCGCCCATTTGCAGTGGGGGTCATATGGCCATTAGGGGGTCCCTTGGGATTCCCCACAATTGAGCCCCTCTCAATCCGGGTAGAGTTCAATCTTAGGGTGAGAACATCATCGACTTCAAGACTGACGCTGACTTCTCAGATACAGTGAAAATGTGTTTGCAGATGAGTCGACCAGAATTTATCTTTTAGTAAGTTGAACCTTTCAAAATGTATCTGGCTGTATATTATAAACTGGTAAGTAATTACCTTCATGTCTCATGTCTAATTATCTAGTCTTTCACATTTTCACTTAGTCAGTACATTTCATTTTGTATACTTGGATATATATATATCACATGGTTCACAGTGTTTATGCAATGTAATCATATATTCATGTAAATTGCTAAGTCTTTAATTCTCTCCATCAAATGCCAGTCTTTACATGATTAATTTTCACATATTTTCAGCATTCCTCCACGTCTTTCACTGATTATCTTCATTTAATCAGTTCTTCCATTGCTCTCCATCTTATCCTCAGTCTTTCACATTGCTCTCCTCTTATCCAGTTTCACATTGCTCTCCATTTAGTCTTTCACATTGCTCTCCACTTATCTCAGTCTTAATTGTCTCCATCTATCCTCAGTCTTTCACATTGTTCTCCATCTATCCTCAGTCTTTCACATTGCTCTCTCTTATCCTCAGTCTTTCACATTGCTACTATCCCAGTCTTTATCTCTCATCTTATCCAGTCTTTCACATTGCTCTCCACCCAGTCTTCAATTTCTCATCTTATCCTAGTCTTCAATGTTCACATTGTCTTTCTCTCATCTTATCCTCAGTCTTTCACATTGCTCTCGATTTATCCTCAGTCTTTCACATTGCTCTCCGTCTTATCCTCAGTCTTTCACATTGCTCTCCGTCTTATCCTCAGTCTTTCACATTGCTCTCCGTCTTATCCTCAGTCTTTCACATTGCTCTCCATCTTATCCTCAGTCTTTCACATTGCTCTCCATCTTATCCTCAGTCTTTCACATTGCTCTCCATCTTATCCTCAGTCTTTCACATTGCTCTCCATCTTATCCTCAGTCTTTCACATTGCTCTCCATCTTATCCTCAGTCTTTCACATTGCTCTCCTCTTATCCTCAGTCTTTCACATTGCTCTTCGTCTTATCCTCAGTCTTTCACATTGCTCTCCATCATATCCTCAGTCTTTCACATTGCTCTCCATCTTATCCTCAGTCTTTCACATTGCTCTCCATCTTATCCTCAGTCTTTCACATTGCTCTCCTCTTATCCTCAGTCTTTCACATTGCTCTCCGTCTTATCCTCAGTCTTTCACATTCCTCCTCTTTCCTCAGTCTTTCACATTGCTCTCCGTCTTATCCTCAGTCTTTCACATTGCTCTCCGTCTTATCCTCAGTCTTTCACATTGCTCTCCGTCTTATCCTCAGTCTTTCACATTGCTCTCCGTCTTATCCTCAGTCTTTCACATTGCTCTCCGTCTTATCCTCAGTCTTTCACATTGCTCTCCGTCTTATCCTCAGTCTTTCACATTGCTCTCCGTCTTATCCTCAGTCTTTCACATTGCTCTCCGTCTTATCCTCAGTCTTTCACATTGCTCTCCATCTTATCCTCAGTCTTTCACATTGCTCTCCGTCTTATCCTCAGTCTTTCACATTGCTCTCCGTCTTATCCTCAGTCTTTCACATTGCTCTCCGTCTTATCCTCAGTCTTTCACATTGCTCTCCATCTTATCCTCAGTCTTTCACATTGCTCTCCTTTATCCTAGTCTTTCACATTGCTCTCTCGTCTTATCCTCAGTCTTTCACATTGCTCTCGTCTTATCCTCAGTCTTTCACATTGCTCTCCATCTTATCCTCAGTCTTTCACATTGCTCTCCATCTTATCCTCAGTCTTTCACATTGCTCTCCGTCTTATCCTCAGTCTTTCACATTGCTCTCCATCTTATCCTCAGTCTTTCACATTGCTCTCCATCTTATCCTCAGTCTTTCACATTGCTCTCCGTCTTATCCTCAGTCTTTCACATTGCTCTCCATCTTATCCTCAGTCTTTCACATTGCTCTCCGTCTTATCCTCAGTCTTTCACATTGCTCTCCGTCTTATCCTCAGTCTTTCACATTGCTCTCCGTCTTATCCTCAGTCTTTCACATTGCTCTCCGTCTTATCCTCAGTCTTTCACATTGCTCTCCGTCTTATCCTCAGTCTTTCACATTGCTCTCCGTCTTATCCTCAGTCTTTCACATTGCTCTCCGTCTTATCCTCAGTCTTTCACATTGCTCTCCGTCTTATCCTCAGTCTTTCACATTGCTCTCCGTCTTATCCTCAGTCTTTCACATTGCTCTCCGTCTTATCCTCAGTCTTTCCATTGCTCTCCGTCTTATCCTCAGTCTTTCCATTGCTCTCCTCTTATCCTCAGTCTTTCACATTGCTCTCCGATCTTATCCTCAGTCTTTCACATTGCTCTTCATCTTATCCTCAGTCTTTCACATTGCTCTCCATCTTATCTCAGTCTTTCACATTGCTCTCCATCTTATCCTCAGTCTTTCACATTGCTCTCCGTTTTATCCTCAGTCTTTCACATTGCTCTCCGTCTTATCCTCAGTCTTTCACATTGCTCTCCATCTTATCCTCAGTCTTTCACATTGCTCTCCATCTTATCTCAGTCTTTCACATTGCTCTCCATCTTATCCTCAGTCTTTCACATTGCTCTCCGTTTTATCCTCAGTCTTTCACATTGCTCTCCGTTTTATCCTCAGTCTTTCACATTGCTCTCCGTCTTATCCTCAGTCGGTGGTGCATAGCCGAGCTTGAGAGACGGTAGCCAGTCTGGGTTAGTAGTGTCGTACAATGCAGCTGGTTTCCCTGAGAAAAATCAGTATAAATAAAATATATATATATATATATATATATATATATATATATATATATATATATATATATTTATTATTTATTTGCATATCAACAGAAATATGAGTACCTGGCAGAACCGAAGTTGATATTTAAGAATAGTGTAATTCAAAACTTAAATCATTGTTGTTCTTGTCTAAGTATACCTTGTAATTAGGATCACTGAAACGCCCAAAGCTTTAGTTGTAGTTTACCTTCTCGTCTACAAATTGTATTACAATTAGTGTGGCCATTACTGTTATGTTTACTTATGAAGTTTATAATAAACACCATTATCTTAGACCCTGTTCATATATCTCGACGCCAGGGCTTTTTATTTTTCCATGAATAATTATCAACCGTGATATAAAATAGCAGATAATATACGTCGTACATTGGATTAAGATGTATATATACAACAGTTTTTGATTGAATGTATCATTGTGCAATGTTTTTTTCTATTACCATGTGGAATACTTTTATATTTTCTAGTCACTTGTATATTTAATGTTTATATGGACATCTGAAATAAAGATCTTAAACATTATAATCACGACGCAATGCTAGCACAACAACCGGTGGCGCCACATCACGGAATCTGGATAAACGGTGGATGGCGCCACTCTCTCGAGGACGGGGAAAACCAGCTGTCATAGCACGGACGTACGGCTTTAAAATGACGAAAGGAGAATGGTATACGCTTATTTGCACCTTAATATTTGAAGGGGTGGACGTTCGTTCGAAGAATTCGTGGACACAGCCTGTCACTGGACATACAGCTGAGACAGCCGACTGGTTTTTACCGGGATAGAAGAATGAACATAGGCATAGGTAGAAGAAACTACTCGGCCTACTTAACTCTGTCGTGAAGAAGTGGCCGTGCATAATATAGGGGCCGGGGACGACTACGACTACGTGAGTACGTCTACGACCACGTAATACAAGTAGATTGTCGGATTATACAAATTACGCATTCGCTATAGTCAAAATTATTGAAATGTCGTGTAGAAACTTGAGTGCTTTTATTAATACGATTTTAATGAGTATATAGCACATGGATGCGCCAAGATGGTGCTAACATCACATACTTGACATATAGCCAGTAACCATGTAGCTGGTTAAATAAGCCAAACCACGTTGGTGGTTTTTACTTCCCATTTTTACACACATGTAATAGTGAGTCAAATTTCATGAGTTCAAATAACATTGTTCTTTGTAGATCTGTGAATGAGGAACTTTCTATTAATTACATGGGCTTTTTAAATTTTTTCAGAATGAATTACAAACAGTACGCTCTAATCCTTGGGCTGGTCGCATCAGTGGTAGAGGCAGTAGCCGCGTCATGTGGCAGCTGTGAATACTTTGACACTCTCGTGGGAAAATGCTCACCATGCCGTCTCATTTGTCCTCGCGAGTTGAAGAGATGTAAACGTCTATGTTCAGGTAAATATCACCAGTTTGTTGGTAGCATGCAGTTTTGAACGATTCACACT
This sequence comes from Ridgeia piscesae, assembly GCA_025642075.2. Lineage (NCBI taxonomy): Eukaryota > Metazoa > Annelida > Polychaeta > Sabellida > Siboglinidae > Ridgeia > Ridgeia piscesae. The sequence continues at coordinate 244,386 of JAODUO010000979.1, forward strand.
TATGCACATTACTTGGTATAAGTCTGTTATTTACAACAAAACTGTCCACAAAAATGATTTTTTGTGTGAACTTTCTATCAACTTTACTTATCACCTGTGGGAACTGTAATCAAGTGCCAGCCCATGGGCAGAATTATCTGAGGATAATTTTCACACACCGTTGTATTCTGCAGTTCAGAGGAGTTGCTGTTTATGTCTGGACATACCTATGTATTTGGTCTACTCTATAAGTAGTCTGCTTCATGACTGTCTCAGTGAAACATACAATGTGTACTTATATATGTGTGTTTTACTTCAGACTGGGAAGAGTGTGTCTTGTCAACTACAACGACCCCCATGACATCTACAACACCAGTGACACCAGGATCATCACATTGGCTGTGGATTGTTGGTCCAGTTGTGGCCTTTGTGTTCACCATAGTTGTAGGTGGTAAGTATGTATGTGTATATTCAGTCAGACCTAGGAGTGATTCTAAATCAATGATAAATGTTTCCAATTCCAAAACATTTTTACTGTTATTCATTTCACCTTGTACGGTGATTCCAACTAATGTATTCATTCATACTCTAGGAGTTCTAATTCCAGTTAACTTGATGGATTCCAAATCTACTTGACATTGCCAAGATAATCTAGTCCCTCCTATTCTACACCCTATGACGATTTTAAACACAAATTATACATGTAGATTTTAGTAGATTTTTATGTGAGCCTTGTGAAGTGACTTTACATAAATTGAGTCCAAAGACCTGTTAGATGTGAATAATTGTAGTAATTTTTAAATTACCGATTTTTCCCAGATAAACAATTTGCCTCTTTGGGACCGACTAGCATGTTTGTTGGGGGTTTGAGTAACGTGTTTGTGTTGTGAGGTAAATAACATGTCTGTTGGGCAGTGAATAACATACTATTTACTTTCACATGACATGTTGATGGGGTGGTAGATAACATGTCTGTTGGGAAAACGGGCAATACATGATATGTTGCAAATGGATATTATAACAAGTATCTTGTGGGGTGGGGGTGTAAAGTGCAGGGAATGGTTTATTACTGAATAATATGCTGCATTAAAGTTTATAGGAAGTTAAGAATCTATTGTTGACATCTTATTTTTGTTTGATACAGTTGCAGTCTTGTACAAAGCCTGTTGTGGCGGAGACAGACTCCCATTCTGGCAGAATCCCAAGGATCAAGAAGTGCAACATCCTCTGATGGGTGTTGCTACTGTGCATCCTCAGGGCGATGCTACTGGACCCCCTCAGGGCGATGCTACTGGACCCCCTCAGGGTGATGCTACTGGACCCCCTCAGGGCGATGCTACTGGACCCCCTCAGGGCGATGCTACTGGATCCCCTCAGGGTGATGCTACTGGACCCCCTCAGGGCGATGCTACTGGACCCCCCCAGGGCGATGGTACTGGACCCCATCAGGGCGATGGTACTGGACCCCATCAGGGCGATGCTACTGGACCTCCTCAGGGATGTACTGCAGCATGCTCAAAGCCGAAAGGTGTCAACCCTGTCTGTTGCCCCGATAAGGGCCCATGTAGTCCCCAGCATCCCTTTGTTTCTTCCGGCAGCCCCAAAAACTGTGTTGCCTGAAAATTGCAGTCGGTTGGTGAAAAACTGTGACCGTGAGCTGCGTGTCCTGTCAGCCAGCAGTCAGTCATTCTAGGCTAATCCAGATATGGTATTTCTGGATAGACATTTGCTCAGTTGTTGGGAGATTGGTGACCGACAAAACATTGCTGGAGTGATCACTTGAAATGCTGACAAAGACTGACTATTCCGTGGTAGGCCAGTCACAACATTTACTGACAGTATTGAAGGCTCAAATGAATGGTCTGGAATGAACATTGTGTGTGAACAGGTATGGTGCATGTTCTATTCCGTGACAGGCAAGCATAAAACTGTCAAAGTTCTGATTAGAATGACACTAAATCAGATGTCCACTTGTGTGATTCTACACCCATGCCAAGATTTGAATATGGTATTGATATCAGAGGTTGAGTAATCACACTTATAGTACTTGTACTCGTACTTTCTGAATAATCATATTCAAGTACATTGAACAAAAAAGCAAAGTAATCGTAGTCTAGTACATTACCAAAGTAATCATGCTCTAGTACATTACCAAAGTAATCGTTCTTTAGTACATTACCAAAGTAATCATACTCACGATGCTACATCTCCTGACTTACTGCTTAATGTAGTGGTGGACCACTGTAGTACCGGTAGTACAAAGTTATATTGTGACAGTCCCTGGAAACACTGCAGGAGATAAGCATACCATAACATCTTACTTTGTAATTTTAGAACCCATGCCACAGTGTGAATGACTGGTCATGGTTTCTACATCCAGAATGCTCACTGGGGCTGGGCAGTTAGCTGCTATATCCCTGTCTAGTACAGCTGTAAACCTGTTTACATCCACAACTATTCTGTGTTTGTCCCATCTGATATATTACATATTTGAATTGGATATAATTGTTAATATGATCGCCTGGATTTGAAATGTTATTGTATTTGATCATGTGTATTTGACATTTAAAAAGGGGACATCTGAAATTCTTAAATGCATCATGCCCCCCAATCCTTCAGACCAGAATTTGTGATAAATGCATTGTGCTACTTTGACGTGCATGTAAATATTTGTAGTTCTACTGTTGATTCTGTTACTTTGACATGACCAAAATGCACATCCAAAATAATATTATACCTAAAAAAAAAAATTTGACTGTTTTTTGCACGTGATGAGCATATAATTAACAGAAACACGACAAATAATAACAAGACTATCTGTTTACTCAGTGGCAGAAGGTGCTGAATGCTATGCTGAAGTTGATCGCGAACTACAAAAAAATAAAAGTGTTATATTCCACCAACATATCTTGTTTCTTTATTGGCAGACTAGGTCATGAGTCATACACTACTGATTTACTGAATAGTTTTATATTCTGCTGACTCAATACCATCAATTAAAATATTGCAATATTTCTGTAAGTTCAATAGTTTCATCTTGATACTTCATGGACACAATTGAATATTGGACCACTCATAAAAATTGTATGCTATTTGTTACAGTATGATACCTTTAATTTGTAATATCATGACATATATTGAGTATCAATCCAGTATTAAACGATTCAGTCAATAAACGAGAAAGTAATCTGATTGTTAATAAAAACACCTGGATAGTGGATAGCAGTAATCAGTTAGAACACTAGATAGTGACATAGCAACAGAAAAAGAATTACACCTGGGGATTCCATAGAGGTCGCCTTTATGGTAGAAACGGGATATTCATTAAAGTAATCATGATTACATTCTTAAATACTTGTACTTGAGTACATTCTAAAGAAATATAGAAGATGCAAGAGGATGGCTATCAACACTCGAGTTTAGCAGATATGTGAAGACCAGGGGTAGGATTCATAGATTTGTGTGGATACTTTACTGCGAAAGGAAACATGTACATGAGAGATGGCCTGCATCTAAGTGGAAAGGGGTCAGTAGTGTCCTCAGTGAACCTACTTCGATCTATTGACTGTGGAACAAGTTGCATATACTTAAACTAGATTCACAGGGGTGACTCAGACTGCAGGCATAGAAAATGACAGTACAAAGAAATCAGCAAAGAACAGTCTGGAAAACTCTTCTGAAGTTGGTTATGTGTATGTGTTTAAATGCAAGGAGCATAGTAAACAAAAGAAATGAACTAAACATTATGGTAGAAGATATTGACCATAACATAACAGGTATAATACACATTAGGGCCACAACATATACCTCAGACGCTGAATTAGGAATGACAGGATATGAAATGTTTAGGAAAGATAGAATAGGAAGAAGGGGAGGTGAAGTTATTTTATATAAAATTATTAAAGAATCCATCCAGGCTTATGAAATAAATCAGAAAAATGCGACAAAGCTATTTGGTGTAACATAATGACAGGATACCCAACATTAACTGTCGGGTTATTTTATCAAACATAAACGTTTTTTCAAACATAAGCATTAAGACTAAGTTTTTCATATTCACATAATTTTTTTTGACAATGTCATAATTATTTTGTCATCTCACCAAAATACAAAACAATGAAATAGAAATTTGTGTTAATGTTTCATGTAATTAAGACTAATTGATGCTTTGAAACTGAGTTATATAACAAATCAGTCTCCCTATCAACAGTGCTAACGCTAACTAATAAGAGCTTATACTTGTAGGAGAAGCTAAATTCAACTCTGGAAATTGGAATCACAGCTCACTTTCTAAGTTACATCAGGAACATAAGATCAGCTTTATTGCCATGTGTTTGCATTGCAGTTACAATAAAACATTGGAATGTATTGTAATGTTGGGTCGTCGTACAGGTATGTTCACATGACAATACACTCACATGCACCAAACGATAATGATACTACTTTAAATTAAATAAATAAGAACAATCACATATAATAGGTCCAAATAAAAAGTTGTTCTTTATAACATTGATAAATAATAGGGGCTCACAACTGGTCTTCATCACTGGTAAGTACATTGCCATTCTTATCTTTGATAGGTCTGTCTGTACGCTTGTACTTTCCTGCTAATTTTCTTGTTATATCATACAGTTGTTTCATGTTTCCTTGGGCTGATGCATCCTCTGCTTCCTTGGCTAGGTCTTCAATGAAGTTTGCCTTGTCTGTTTTTACGCTGTTCTTGACTGCTCCGTTTGCCTCTGTGTACTCTTCCTGGGCTGTTGCTTTTGGTGCTCTCGTTCGGCTGATGTTAATTGCACCTTTCTTTTCCTTCCTCACTTGCACTTTGTTGACAGTGTCTGCAGAAATCCAGTCTTTTTGTTGGTATTTCTTCTTTCCCAGAACTTCGCTGCATGTGCTGGTCCACATCTCCTTGATATGTTGCCATTGCGTGTGTCTATGTCCATGTTTCCTTCGTCAAGAAGATCTTGTAGGGCTTCATATTTGTTTCTGACTGTAAGTCGGAAGGTCTCTGTTGTCAGCCTGTCCTTTAGGAAGTCCACATTGTACTGCGTTCTGGTGCTCCTCTTGACTTCTCTCTTCTTTAGCTTCATCTTCATTCTGGCCAGTATTAGATGGTGGTCTGATATTGCATCTGCCCCTCTCTGCACTCTCACATCTTGCATTGATCTTCTGAACTTCTGTCCTATGGAGATATGGTATATTTGATTTTCTATTCTGTGGTCTGGTGATACCCAGGTTGCCTTGTGAATCCTGCGATGCGGGAACACGCTGCCTCCGATGATCATGTTGTTAAATGCACCAAAGTCAGCCAGCATCTCGCCATTTTCATTCATTTCGCCAAGTCCCTGTCTGCCCATGACTTCTTCGTACCCGCTGTTGTCTGGTCCGATTTTGGCGTTCAGGTCTCCCATGAGTATAGTCATGTCCTTCTCCTTTAGTTTGTCACACAATGTCTGCAGTTTCTTGTAAAAGTCCTCTTTTGTTTCCTCATCCTTGTCGTTTGTGGATGCGTAGCACTGAATGATGTTGAGCTTGATGTTTTCTTTCTTTGTTTTGATGATCCTTGGTCCCGCTGTTTCCCAGTTAATGAGAGCATTATGTGCCTCGTGTGACAGCATGAATGCCACGCCTTCTGTGTGATGTGCATCTTCCTCTTCATGCCCCGAGTACAGTATCATTTCTCCCGTATTCAGTCTGACTTGCCCCGACTGTGTCCACTTCGTTTCACATAGCACTAGTACTGTGATGTTGTAGGCCCGTCGTTCCCTTGCTATTTGGGCTGCTTTGTTTTCATCGAACATGGTTCTCACGTTTCATGTTCCGATTTTTGATATGTTTTTGGAAGACAAGAAGGTTATCGGCTATGTAGCTTCCTTACGGCTTTCACTGCATGGCGTCATACTCTCCCCAGGAGGCCCTCCCTCTCCCAAGTTCAGTAGAGTTCCTTTGGTCGATGTTTTCGTAACAATCTGTTTTTTACGGGAAAGGGTTGTTAGCCCTTTGCCCAACCCTCCTCTTTTCTCAGCCGGTCTCCGGACCGTCCATGGCAGAGTTGAACTGCACGATACTATTTTACCAATTTGTTCAGCTTTTAAAAAGTGGGTCCAAATGGTGGGTCCCAATTCTATAATGGAATATGGACCCATGGCCACGAGTAATTTTTGTCGGGTCCATATTCTATCTGACGCCGGGGTTCCGCACGAATTGTATTCCCATTTCCTACGTGTGCGGTGACCACAGAGTTAGATCATTCGTCACTGCACCGCGATCACGTGGTACCGCCGCCATTGCTGTGGACAAACATAACGGTTGAATGACCGCAGCCTTTACCGCGGCATACGCATTAGCCATTACGCAGGAGCGTTCGCATTTGTTGTCATGGAAATGTGATGGTGAACTTTTGTTCTGTGTTAATTTAACTGTAGCACAGATCTAATCGCGAAAAGGCCGGTGTCTTTCCATTCTATTCCGAAAATAATTACTTGTCAAGGCTAACGAACTGTCGAATTGACAACAGCGAGGCGAACTGCCTGGCTTGCACAAATAAAGCGGAAGCTAGGACTTCACGCCATCAAAACATATGTTCAGACCACTTTATTTCAGGTAAACTTTTTAGCATTTTCGATACAATGACAAATAATATGTAAAGTTACTGAATGTGGAAATACAGATCGCGAAGAGTAGGCCCTATTACTAATTATGACAGGAACGCGTGAGTGGTCACGGCTCACAGTGACAGACCAGCTGGTGTCGTTATTTACCCTAGTTATTTACATACACATGAATATGAGTTAATCCATACATATATAGTTATTTACATACACATGAATATGAGTAAATCCTAATAAAAAAAAATATATATATATATATATATATATATATATATATATATATATATATATATATATATAATATTGTCGTATTCCAGTTTACCTATTTTGAAGATTTGAAATAATTGATAAGGCATGCAATGAAATATACAGCCTAGGCACAATTTACATCTTGAAATCCGAAGAAAAAAAATCCAGCTGTCAAAGATGTTCATTGCCAATTTAATTGCAGTCAATTCCATGAAACAATTATACTCTTGATGTTTCATAGTTAGTTATTGAACCCTGTATTCTACCTACTGATTTTCTCAGGGAAACCAGCTACAGTTTTAGTGATTCCAGACAAAACCATAATTGACACTGGTTTGTGCCTTTGTCTACAACA